>PVKU01005533.1:0-121339 GCA_004027475.1 Anoura caudifer | reverse complement strand
GAAAAGGAACAATGGCAGCCTCTGCTTGCCTTGGTGCCAGACACTTCGGTCCCTCCCTGTTACCACTGGTGCCTTTCAAGCTGCTGCCCCTCTGCTGGAGCTCAGAGGGAGTGAGTCTGAGCAGGTGAGTCCGAGTGTGGGTTTCTAAGAGGAACTGCTTGGGGCTCCAGCAGTTTCTTCCACCACCTCAGTCCCTGCTGGCTCTTGCAGCCAGAAACTGTGTGGACTGATCTTCCTGGCACTGGGATTTCGGCTAGGGGGTCTCATGTGGTCCTGGGATCCTCACTCCTGAGATAGTGCTCCCACGTTTTTATTGACTGTGTGTGTGTGTGTGAGAGAGAGAGAGAGAGAGAGAGAGAGAGAGAGAGCGAGCACGCGTGCGTGCGCGAGTGCGTGCGCGAGCACAAGCGAGACCAGCCAGTTCCCGTCTGTGCCCCTCCTACCAGTCTGAACGGGTGTGGTTTCTTTAATTACATAGTTGCCAGACTTCCACTCAACTCAGTTTCTGATGGTTCTGAATGATGATTGATGTATATTTTAGTTGTAATTTTGATGTGGTTGTGCAAAGAGGCAACCATGTCTGCCTATGCTGCCATCTTGACTAGAAGTCTTGTGTTTTTTATTCGTATGATGTTTTGATATTAAATTGGTTGGAATCTCTAAATCGTACATTTCTTTTTCTTCTTCCATTAGATATGTGATTTTGGCTTGGCCCGCGTTGCAGATCCAGACCATGATCACACAGGGTTCCTGACGGAGTATGTAGCCACCCGTTGGTACAGGGCTCCAGAAATTATGTTGAATTCCAAGGTAAGGAACAAGTTTACATAAAAAGAAAATGAGCAAGCAAAAGACCCTCGGACATGTGTCACAGTAGGCTTCCCTCTCAGTAAGCCTGTTTCCACTTGGGTTTAATATGACCCGTTTGGCCAGAACCAAGGTGCTTTCATAATTTCCTGTTCAGCTTTGGGCTCTGGGCTTTGGGTTTTGGTCTCTCCACGTCTGCTGGAATAGTGCTGACATGTTACAGCATTGGAGGGCATGCCTCTCTCTGGTCACAGTTAACAATAAATGGTCTTTGTCCTTGGCCACCTCTGCTGAGGTTTTTACCTGTGGCAGCTTTTACACCTGCTGCTGCCACTGCTGGGTGCAGGCCGAGTTGGTGTTAACCTCTAACAGGTTATCCAATAATGTGTCTTTCTGTGAACATGGACTAGGGCTGTTCTGTAAAAGTCAGATTTATCTGATGGTAAGAATGCCTCCAGCAAAATTATCATTTGGAGACAACATAGGTATGGAAAGAATAGAAATGCTATGGATTGTTCCAAAATTATATGATAATCTTTCTTCCAATGAGGTTTGAGTCTTAGATGAAATAATTGAATAAATATATAAAAGCAAGAAAAAGTGAAGTATGATATCTTTGTTATGATTCTGAAACAAGTGGCAAGTATTGAGGGCTTCTGTGGATATTGAGATTCCTTATTTTTAATATGTAATTTGCAAATAGTATATGAATAAGGTGTCAAACTTGGAAAATTAAAAAGTAGGCCTGACATACTTCCTGTATCTAATATCTCAAAATTATGAGATTCTTGAACTTAATTTTAATTACCATAATATAACATTAAGAAACAAGGAAAGAATGGGGACAACATTGTGGTGATTGCTTGGGGAAGGGGGTATAAGGGAGCTAAATGGTAATGGGAAAAAAGATAGTAAAGGTTATATTTTAAGAAAGAGCCCTGGCTGGTGTGTCTCAATGGACTTGAGTGTCGGCCTGTGAGCCCGGGGTCACTGATTCGATTCCCAGTCTAGGGTGCATGCCTGGTTTGCAGACCAGGTCCCTGCAAGGGGGTGTGTGAGAGGCAATCATACAATGATGTTCCCCCCTTCTTTCTCCCTCTCTTCCCCTCTCTAGAAATAAATAAATAAAATCCCCCCTCCCCCCCTTAAAGAGAGAAACATGAAGAAAAGCAGTAAAAATAGACATTGGACCTTGTGTCTCAGATACAGGGACCATAAATTGTATTCTCTTCCTCCATCCATTATAAGTAGTCCAATAGAGAGTTTGGGATGAACATTACATTGCTTTTGTGAGGAAGTGGAATTTGTTTAAAGCAGTTTGTTATTCTTGATATCATTTATTCAGTTCAGTTTTAAAAGTAAAATTCCATTAAATTGAATTATAAAGAAGGATTTGATATAACATGTTTTAAAGAAGAAAAAACTATGTTGATTCTCTTGTAAGTTTGTATTACAAATAATCCCACATACCAGGTTCTCTCTTTGGAGTGGCCACGTGATAGCCATTCCATGCACTGCTGGTGTTTGGTGCCTGCTGCTTATAAAAGAGAGCTCTCAGTATGCTTTTTATACTGGTAGCTTCATGGTCTTACAGCCTCCATCCCAACTCGAGATGCCTCCACTGTCTTCACTTCTCAGTCACCATCTAGGGGGCAGTAGCCAGGGAGGGTGGCTTCTGTTCTGCAAGGTGCCTGGCTAGGTCTCTCTTCTCCTTGCAAAGTTGTAGTGAAATTATTTTCTATTTGCAGCCTGAGAATGTTACTTCTAGTTACGATGGTGTCCTCCAGGTCTCCACCATTTTTATGGTCAATTACATTAACTATAATTGTTAATAAGTTAATAATTAATAGGAATTTGTGAGGAAATTCTTTAAGACTGTCTGTTATCTTAATCAAACTTTCAGCTACTAGTTTTACTATCCATTGATGATTTCATAACTCTATCATTCTTGCTCTATTTTAGTCTTCCCCATCGATTAATTCATGGTTATTTTATTCAGTGGCTTATAATCCATATCTGCCGTTCTGTATTTTGGTGTTCAGACTATCTCAGATTTTTCAGCGGGAGCCATTTTGACGTGTCCCCGCTGTGTGTGTTCTTCGGCACTAGGTGCTCAGGTTTACTTTATACTACTTTCCCTGTCCCAGACTTGGAGTGGCCATTTCTCCAGGGAGCCCTGGTTCCTTTTAGTTATTTTTTGTGTGTTTTAGATGCTCCTCTTTTTGTAGTTTTGGCCCAAAGCAAAAGTTATTTTGGATTATAAGAATTTTGGAAAGAATTATCTTGAAATTCAACCCCATTTTATCATAGCTGTAATTCTGATTATTAATTCTTTGTCCCCCCCCAAAAAAAATATTGCTCTGTTTCCCTAAACTTTACTATTTAGCAAAATTCTTTTCTGTTTTTCATATTTTTTTCCATTTATCACTATATCTAGCATTTTCGTACAATTCAGCCTTTTTTTTTTTTTTTTTGCACTGTTCTATGATTTGGATCATTCTTCCTTGTCTTTTCATAGAATTTCTTGAAAAGAAAAATTATACATGAAAAATTAATAGAAAAAGAAGACAAGAAATAGGGATTGGCAAAATATGATGACACCAGAGCACACTTTTTTAGAGATCAAAAGTTTTCAGCTTGACTTTTTTGAAAATGATTTGCAGAATGGTTAAAAATATATTGGAAGTGTAATAGTGCCTCTTCTTTTGAGTTGGTTTCCAGGTTTCCAAAATGAGTGAATAGGCCACAAAGCAATGGATGTTAACTGCTTTTTCTTGTTTCCAGCTTCAGTGTATAAGGATTCTAAGTCTTTCTCTCAAATTATTTGGAAAAAAAAAAGTGAAATGGACTTTGAAAATTTTGATTTAATAATGTTAAGCTGGAAGAGAAATAAAATTAAGTAGTTTTAGTTGTTCAGCATCTTTTAAGAAAGCCAAATTATTATTGGTTTCTCCATCTTTTTTCAACTATTTATGAATTATAGAACCAAAGGAGAAGCTAAAACTCCTGACAGTCATGTGTCTGTCACATAGGAAGATCTTATTGTGTCATATAACATCAGATACCATTCTCTTTTTTCTTGCTTTCTACTGTAGGGCTATACCAAGTCCATTGATATTTGGTCTGTAGGCTGCATTCTGGCAGAGATGCTATCCAACAGGCCCATCTTTCCGGGGAAGCATTATCTCGACCAGCTGAACCACATTCTGGGTAAGGTTCCTGGGTACCGTAAGGGCGAGATTTACCCAGTTCATCTACCCACCATTTACATCAAAGTCATTTCATTAAATTAAGAGTTCTTACAACTCTTTAACCTATGACAGACATGAGTTTTTAACCCCTCCTTGATTGAAAATGTCAGGGACCTTTGCTCCCCTGGCCAGTGTTGATCAGTGGGTTGGATTCTCATCCCATAACCAAAGGGTTGCGGGTTCAATCCCTAGTCCAGGTGTGCACTATCCCTGGTCTGGGCACATATGGGAGGCAAACAATTGATGTTTCTCTCTCCTTTCTTCTCACTCTAAAAAAGCAATGAAAAAAAGGCCTTAGGTGGGGAATAAAAATAATAAATGTTAAGGACCCCTGTAAAAATGTTAGTAAGACTTCTGGCCAAGATGGAAGCGTAGGTAGATATACTTTGCCTCCTCGCACAACCAAAAGGACAACAACAAATTTAAAAACAAAAAATATCCAGACCTGCCAGAAAATCGAACGGTATGGAAGTCCAACAACCAAGGAGTTAAAGAAGAAACATTCATTCAGACTGATAGGAGGGGCAGAGACTGGCAGCTGGGCAGAGAGGATACATGGCAAGGTCGCAGCTGGAGGACGGGGGTTGCTCGGGGGGTTGCACAAGGTGGCTGCTGGCAAACTGGATGGTCCCACATTTGCTTGTGGATTAACGAGGAGGAACAACTGGGGAGCAAGACAGACTGTGCAACCCAGGGTTCCAACACAGGAAAAGAAAGTCTCAAAATCTCTTGCTGTAAAATGCTGTGGGGGTTGCAGCAGTGGGAGAAACTCCCAGCCTCACAGGAGAGTTCATTGGAGAGATCCACAGGGTCCTAGAATGTACACAAATTCACCCACCCAGGAATCAGCACTAGAAGGGCCCAATCTGCTTGTGGGGAACCGGAGAAGTGACTAAAGGCCAACCACGAGCCAAGCAATGGGCATTGTTCTCTCTTTGACTCCTTTCCCACATATAGTGCCACAACACAGTGAGGTGGGTTACTGTACCCTGGGACAGACCTAAGGCTCCACCCCTTACAATGTAACAGGTGCAACAAGACAAAGAAATACAGCCCAAATGAAAGAACAGACCAAAACTCCAAAAACAGAACTAAGCAGTGGAGAGATAGCCAACCTATCCGATGCAGAGTTCAAAACACTGGTAATCAGGATGCTTACAAAAAAGGTAGAGGCTATGCAAAGTGAAATAAAGAAAAATATATAGGAACCAACAGTGAAGGGAAGGAAACTGGGACTCAAGTCAATGATTTGGAGCAGAAGGAAGAAAGAAACATTCAACCGGAACAGAATGAAGAAACAAGAATTGAAGAAAAAGGAGACGCTGAAGAACCTCTGGGACAACTTTAAACGTTCCAGCATCTGAATCATAGGGATTTCAGCAGAGGAAGAGCAAGAAATGAATTTACTTGGAAAAAATAATGGAGAACTTCCCCAATCTGGCAAAGGTAATAGACTTCCAGGAAGTCCAGGAAGCTCAGGCAGTCCCAAAGAAGTTAGACCCAAGGAAGCACATACCAAGGCATATCATAATTACATTACTCAAGATTAAAGATAAGGATAGAATTTTAAAAGCAGTAAGAGGAAAGGAGACAGATGGCCTACAAGGGAGTTCCCATAAGACTATCAGCTCAAAAGAAATCTTGTAGGCAAGAAGTATTCCAAGTCATGAAAGTCAAGGACCTACATCCAAAATTACTCTATCCAACAAAGCTATCATTTAGAATGGAAGGGCAGGTAAAGTACTTCCAAGATAAGGTTAAGTTAAAGGAGTTCATCATCACCAAGCCCTTTATATATGAAATGTTAGAGGGACTTAACTAAGAAAACAAATAAAAAATATGAACAGTAAAATGATAACACAGTTACAATGATCAACACCTGAACCTAAGAAAAAGAATAAGAAAACCTAAGCAAACAACTAGAACAGGGACAGAATCACAGAAATGGAGATCATGTGGAGGGATATCAGTGGGGATGGGGAGTGGGGAGAATGGGGGGAAGGTACAGGGAATAAGAAGCATAAATGGTAGGTACAAAATAGTCAAGGGGGACATTAAGACTAGTATAGGAAATGGAGAAGCCAAAGAACTTATATGTACGATCCATGGACATGAACTAAGGGTGGGGGAATGCTGGTGGGAGGGGGGTGGTGCAGGGTGGAGGGGAATAAAGAGAAGAAAACAAATGGGACAACTGTTACAGCATAATCAGTAAAATATACTTTAAAAATTATTAAGAAGAGTAAGCACTGGGAGGTGGTGTGAGAAGAGATTAATTATCAAGGTCCATTCTCCCATTCAGCTGATCGAATGTGGTCAGTTTACTTTGGTCTTGATAATTAACAGCTAATTATTTTATCTGATAGGTATTCTTGGATCTCCATCACAGGAAGACCTGAACTGCATAATCAATTTAAAAGCTAGAAACTATTTGCTTTCTCTCCCACACAAAAATAAGGTGCCATGGAACAGGCTGTTCCCAAATGCTGACTCCAAAGGTAAATATTTTGTTGATTATTTTTCTTAGGCTTAGCTTCTTGTTTGTATGTTTGTTTTACTTGTCAAATCATTATTAAGTCAATAGCCTGGAAAGTTAGCCTGTGGCTATTGTGGCTATTATATAATGTCTGTTTATTGGTCACAGTTTATTGCTCATCTTATCATTTAATAATTTTTATAGTCAGGCTTATTGAATAAATTATGTAGAGTAAAATTAATGCTTTTTAATTGTGCAGTTCTTTGAATTTTGACAAACATATACAGTAATGATACCACCACCACAATCAAGATAATGAAGTAGTTCCTTCAACCCCAAAAGTTGCCTTGTGCTTTTTCATACTCAGCTCCCTTCCCCAGTCCTTGGCAATTCCTGATCTCATTTCTGTCCCTATAGTTTTGTCTTTTATAGCATATAGTATAAATTCAGTTATACAAAATGTAGCCTTTTGTTCCTAGATTCTTACACTTGAGATTTTTCTGTATTGTTGTTTGTATCAGTCTCTTCAATAAATGGTACTGGGATAATTAGACATCTATATGCAAAAAGGAGAAAAGGAACAAAAACCTACTGAAGCTATTAAGCTTTGTGAAGAAAACAGGATGATCTTCAAGACCTTAGGTTACATGAAGATTTCTTAGGCTTCCAAGAGCATAATTTATAAAAGAAAAAAGTAATACGTTAACCCCGGCTGGTGTGGCTCAGTTGATTGGAGTGTTGTCCCGTAAACCAGAAGGCTGTGAGTTTGATTCCCAGTGCGGACACACGCCTAGGTTGTGGATTCAGTCCCATTTGGGGCACATGCATCGATGTTTCTCTTTCCCTCCCTTCCCCTCTCTCTTAAAAAGAAAAAGTCATACATTAGATTTTATTCTTTGATATTTTTAAGTTAACTTTGTTTAATATTGTACTTTATTCTTATTTAACATGTATTAAATATATTAAACAGCAATTTTTTAACTTCATACCAATTATATAAAGCTGTAGTAGGCAGAATCATAACCCCACCCCCAAAGTTATCTGCATCCTAATTCCCAGGTTTTGAATATGTTAGACTACCTAGCAAAGGAGAATTAAGGGTGCTAAATTCAGCTGACTTTATGATAGGGAGATTATACTGGATTACCTAGGCAGGCCTAATGTCATGGCCATGGTCCTTAAAAATGGAAAGAGAGAATCAGAATAGGGAGAGAGGAGGAGGGAGGGAGACACACGCTTGCTACCACCTTGTGCTTGTCCTTCCGTATTTTTCTTTTATCTCCATACATATGTGTATTTTTACCTAAGTAATTATTCCTAGAGATCATTGTTAATGGAATTGTCTTGAGTATTTTTCCATGTCAGTACATACATCTAGTTTATCTTTAATGATTTTACAATATTTTCATCCAGTTTTCTGTTGAAAGTAGCTTTTCCTAATTTTTGTTATTTTATGTATGTGTAGTTTTAAAAAATATTTTCAGTATTTAGAAATAGAACATTTTATTTTATTTTTATTTTTTATTTTTTAGAGAAGGAAAGGGAGGGAGAAAGAGAAGGAGAGAAACATTGATGTGAGAAACATCAATTTGCTGCTTTGTATACATGCGCTGACTCGGGACAGAACCTTAAACCCAGGCATGTGCCCTGAATGGGAATTGAACTGACAGTCTTTCAGTTTGCAGGACAATGATGAACCAACTGATCCACAAGTAGCCAGGGCACGTGTACATTTTTTAAATTTTAACAACTGTCTACTTAAGATGTTGAATTTGTTTCATGTTAAACTGAGTTAAGGTTCAGAAACACTTAGTGTTTAAAGTTGAATTTCTTTTACATATAGAAGGAACTATCCTTTAAAATCTCTGATATAGCCCTGGCTGATGTGGCTCAGGGGATTGAGCATTGGCCTGCAAATCAAAGGGGCGCTGGTTCAATTCCCAGTCAGGGCACATGCCTGGGTTGCGGGCCAGGTCCCCAATTAGGGGCCTGCAAGAGGCAATCACACATAGATGTTTCTCTCCCTCTCTTTCTCCTTTCCTTCTCCTCTGTCTAAACATAAATAAAATTTTTTAATAAAATAAGATCTCCAATAGAAAGGTAGTATATTATCATGGTAGACAGTTTAGAAAGATAGGTAAGAGGATAAAAAATACTCTTTAATTACCAGAATCCCAACATAATCTGTAACATTTTGCTGTACCAATGTATGCACATCTTCTAACTAGTTAGAAATTGTAGGATTTTAAAATTTAGAACTTAACATAATTGTACATATTCCTAATACATGGCTTGTATACAAGTCATGTGCCAATTAATGACAAGGATACATTCTGAGAAATGTATCATTAAGCGATTTCTTGTCATTGTGCAAACATTATAAAGTGTATTTACATACAGACCTAGATTGTGCGCAGCTAGGCTATACAGAAGGTGTGGCACCGCTGCATATGTGGTTCATCGATGACTGAAATGTCATGGTGTAGCATGTGACTGTTACACTGTCCCAAGCATGTTAACTGAATCTTATTTCCTGAGTTGCCTTTTTAAAAAGGTGTATATGTAACAAAACTGCATAATTAAGACTTCATGATAAGTAAACCTTCCAGGCTTTCTCCTGTTGGTTTTCTTACTATTTTCTATAATTAGTCATGAGTTTTGTATAAGACTATTCGTAAGGCTTTTTAAAGCTTGCTTTCCTTATGTTAAGGTTATGAACTTTGAGGTTGCTCTATCCAGATAATAATTAACACCACAAAAATCCAGAAAGTTAATTTTGAAATGTAGGTTTTGGATGAATACAATGAAGCAGGGAAGGTCTGTAAATAGATTAAAGTGGAGAACTGGCATTGGTGGTGCTCAAATGAGCAGTACAGCATCATGGATTAAGAGCACAGGCTTTGTAGCCAGACCTCCTGGGTTCATTCCGTAGCTTAGCACCTTATGTGAACTTTGAACAGACTAGCCTCTCTGCGACTCAGTTTTTCCATTTATAAAGTAGGGTTAGTAATAGTACATGTATTACTGAGTGTGAGATACAGAATCTGTATCACAGGGCTTTATCACTGGCATTTGTGGGTCTAGATCTGAGATCTCACAGGACTGAAACCTTTTCATTTATGTATCTTGGACATCTTTGCACTCTAGTTATAAAGAAAGACTACAGTGTTTCCTAGTAGGGATGACCCATTAATGTCTTTAGCCAGTCTCATTTTGGACGTTGAAGTTTACATCAGTTATCTATTGCTGTATAACAAACCATTCCACACTACAACTCGAGGCCTCAAGATGACCACTGCATATTTGTTCATAAGACCATTAGTCTGGGCGCAGTTGGGTGGGTCTGCTGTGCTCACCTCAAACTGCATGATCTAAGGTGGCCTCACAGTGTCTTGCAATTGATTCACCTCTCATCCTACACTAGAGCAGCCTGGGCCATTCATCATGGCAGAAATATTCCAAAGGAGCCAGAGCAGAAGCTGCACGATCTCTCAAGGCCAGGTCTCTGAACAGCAGATGCTTCTGCCACATTTGATCAGAGTGAATCACAAGTTCACCCTAGATTCAGGAGCTGGGGAAATAAATTCACCCATTGATGAGAGGAGCTATAAAGAATTTGTGGCCATGTTTAATCTGCCTCAAGGTTGTTTCTAGTTTTTTTGTTTTGTTTTTTACATTTTTACTATTACATACATACTTGTTTGTTTAATAAATAGATCTGAGTGTCTGTTTTATGCCATCAAGGGTTCTAAGCCTTGGACATAAAATAGCAGCAGTAAGACAGATTAAGAGCCTGTCTACTGGGAACTAACAGTCTGGATATATATGCAAATAACATACAGAAATGAATGGAAGACCTCAGGGAACTCAAGAAATTAAAACTTTTCAAGCTGAAACATTAGTACATTTGTTTGGTTAATGACAGTCCACAGAAAAGGAAGTGTAAATATCTCTTAAATATTACGAATGGTACTCATTTTTATTCATTATATAAGATATGAACTTTGAAAAGTCAGTAATTCTGTTTTTTCCCCACTCATCATAGTAGCAAGCATTAATAAGTTTGGTAACCCACTGTGTGGTCAAGGCTGTGGGGAAATGGATGTTCTCAGAGACAGCTGGTGGAGTGTAAATTGGTTGAATCTCTCTGGAGGACAGTTTGGCAATTCTGTCACATGGCTTTTGTTCCAGCAATTCTGGCTGGGTATTGAACTTTTGGGTCTGCCAACCAAATGGGGGAGAAGTGGTGTTTTAATTTGTTTTTTCTTTAATTAAGAGTGGGAATGAATGTTTTTTCACGTTTGTTGGGAATTTCTAATTGCTGAGTCCCTTGAACCAGTAGTAGTATAGATTTTTCTTCAAAGGGGAATCTAGCTTAAGATTCTCTCCAAAGTCTTGAGGGGGAAGAAATGATTATTATTCAGCAGATGGTGCTGGGCTAGTTGAATAGCTATTTGGAAGAAAATCAATTTAAATTATTACTCACATCAAAAATAAATCCAAAAGAATTAACTATTAAATACTTTTTAAAAAATTATACTGTTAAAAACTAACAGCATTTATAGAGCATTCAGTATTTTTCTAATCTCTGCATAGAGAATGACTATATTCCTGTAAGGTTTTAAAACTACACAAACAAAGATGGTAGATGTAATCACATAAAAGTTTTAAAACTTAAAATAGATTAAATAGATCAGGTGTAGACAACAGATATAAAATGTTCTCAATTTAATAAGATTTTAAAGGAGCCCTGTCCTGTCATTTTGAAGGCAGCACAGCATAGTGGTTAAGCTATATGCACTAGAATTGGTCTCACACTTTTGAAAAGTTAATTAACCTCTCTTTCACAATTTCCTCATCTCAAATTGGGACAAATTGCATCCCCCCCCCCAATGTAGGATAATTTGGGAGGGTTAAGTGAATTATCAGTTATTAATGTTAGACCCATCATTAATATTATTAGTGTATAAAGAGCAGAGAGGAATCTTAAGACTTCATTGGATAAATAAATGAGCAAGGACAAGAACACAATTCTAGAAATTGCACAATTAAGAAATTTACAGAATCATAATAAAGAAATTCCGAGATGAGCCCTGACTCGTGTGGCTCAGTGGATTGAGTGCTGGCCTGAGAACCAAGGGGTTGCCATTTCGACTCCCAGTCAGGGCACATGCCTGGGTTGTGGGCCAGGTCCCCAGTAGGGAATAAGTGAGAGACAACTACACATTGGTGTTTCTCTTCTCTCTTCCTCCCATCCCCTCTCTCAAAAAATTCTGGGATGAGGAAAACTAGAGGAGGAGCAGCTTGAGGGGTAGCATTTAAGAATTTAGTTTGTGCCATGTTAAATTTAAGCCACCTGTTAGGCAGTAGAAACACACTAACAAATGTTTATTGAGTGGTTGAGTAAATTATGGTACATATACTTAAAGGAATATTAAAAGTCAAAGTGCCTGGCTGGCGTAGCTCAGTGGATTGAGTGCAGCCTGCGAATCAGGGTTGCCGGTTCAATTCCCAGTCAGGGCATATGCCTGGGTTGTGGGCCAGGTCCCCAGTGAGGTGGCACATGAGAGGCAACCACACATTGATGTTTTTCTCCTTCTCTTTCTCCTTCCCTTCCCCCTTCTCTAAACATAAATAAAAATTTTTTTTAAAGTCTGATTTTTGGTAAAAAGTTTTATACCATGGGAAAATATTAATGATCAGTATTTACTGAATAAATAATACAGCATTTATAATACATGCTGTGATCTCAATTACGTACAAGAAAACACATGGAAAAATTCTACACATGTCAAAAGATTTGCGGTGCGGTGGTTACCATTGAATGATGGGGCTGAGGGAGCTGTGGTGACATAGACTCGAGGGTGAGCCATTTGAGTCCTTCTCAGTTCCACATAACAAGAACCTACTGCTCACTGACTTGGGCCTGAAGAAGGATTTGACTGGCTTTCATAACTGACAAGCCCAGTAGTGTTGGGATTCCTAGAAACAGTCACTTCGACTGGAACCTGGACTCTTTTACTTTCAGGATTGCCTTCCTCAGTGCTCTTTCCTGTTCGTCTCTTTCTTATGGTCACGGAATGGCCACCAGCAGCTCCACTGACAGATTTCCTGCTCGTTTCAGCCCAACTATGGGCTAGTACTCACTGTTTCTTTGTACCCATCCTGGCCTAGTCATTGTGGCCAAGGGAACCCACCCAAGTGACTGGCCAGGCCAGTATTATCATTCCCACAGCACAACCAAGGAGTGTGGTCAAGCTTGAGAGCCCCCCATGGCAATTGCATCTGCACGTGGTCAGAGGGCAATGGTCACTGGCAAGCAAAACCAGCAGACAAAAAGAAACAAGGGATTCTGCATGAAAAAAGTTGAGGAATTCTGTTTTTTCTACTTTACTTTTGTTTATTTTTTAAGATTTAAAAACAATGGAGTCTATATAGGAAGTCACTCCATTTCTCATATAACCTACTGTTTGAAAAGCTTCTAGACTGTTATTGTCCCTATAAATATACAAGTTGTAAATGCTGTCATAGCTATATCCTTTTTAATTACCCATGGAGGGTTATTAATGTGAAGCTTGGGTGAGAGTTCTAGGCTAATGATAGATTTCAGAGTTATTTAATGCATGGCATTTGAAATCATGCAAGATGTTGAGAGGATAGAAGAAGGAGATGTATAAAAAGCTAGATAAATGAACCTTCAGTGGGCAATGGAATAGCAACTCTTGAAGACTATAGAAAGAATGAACAAAGAATAACTAGTACAATAAATATTTCACAGAAGTAGAAGATGGCATTATAATCAAGAGGGCATGTTCAGTGGTCTCCATGCAGCAGAGAGGCTTCCAATTAAGAGGTCATTGGAGACAACATAGTAGCAGTTAAAACATTAGTGTATGTAAGAAGTTTGAAATGGAAAGTGGAGACAGAAATGACTAGGTGAGGGGCTCTGGTTGTGACAAGGCCAGACGTCAGAGAGGATTGGCTTTAATTAGCGAGAGGATCTCTTCTTTCTGCAGTGAGGATATGTGGGAATCTGGGTTGAGGGACATCCAGGAGGGTCACTCCCGGGGATCTCGGTTTTCTCATTAGCACCCTCAGTCAGATCTGCTGAGAGCAATGAGAGCCAGTAGGTGGGAATGTCATGATTTAAGCCGTACGAGTTGAGAAGCATCTTAGAATGGAGAACAGGTTGCTAGGTATTTCCTAGAGCTGTTGGTGGCCTTCATGAGGTTTTAAAAAAGTCTTGCGGTTTTTGTGCTACAACAGTTCTCCGTAGTGTACTCCTTACACCTCTGAGGTCTCCAGGGCTTTTTAGAGTGTCTGTGAGGATAAAACTACTTTTATACTAACGTCAAGTCATTTTGTACCCTTTTCTCTGTGCTGCCATCTGCACTCTTGGTGCAGAAGCGGTGGTGAGCAAGACTGCCAGCCCCTCAACACAGGACAAGGTGGTGGAAGTGCCATGCCCTCACAGCTAAAAACCAAGGCCAACCAGTAAGAATGTCCTTACTGAAGCAGTAATACTTTATTGAACCCCATTCTTCACATCTGTCTTACTAATGTTCTATATGACAAAATCGGAAGTACACGTAGAACATGTCTGCTACATATGAATGCTATGGTCTTCTCAAGGAAAATGTTGGCGCAGTTTGAATTAATGAGCTGAAATAGCTGCCTTTTGACATTGAATATCAACAGTTTTTAAGAGTAGGTTTCTGTGGTCAGAAAATGGTGGTGACACAGTTTGCACAGCTAGGTCTTTTTCTTGGGCTCCATTAAGAAACTTGCGTTGAGGCTGGAAGTGACAGATTGCAGCCTTGATCCAGGATCAGTTTTGCAGGATAGATGAGATGGACCCGAAGCCTTGCAGTATAGAGCCAGTCAGGTGACCTGCCATGGGCTCCGGGCTATGAAGGGAAGAAAAAGCCTGATGGGCCAGAAGGGTGGGGTTATGTTGCTAAGCACCCACTGAAGTTAAAGAGGTGTGGGTTCTGAGGGCACCAGGAAGAGAGTCAGAGATCATGGTCAGTCTTGGAGGGACTTAGGTCTTTCAGGAAAAATAAAACCTGTATCCAAGGACATAACACGCACAGGCAGCGTGATCCATGCCCTCTGACTGGTGCCAGTGGGCGGTTGTATGGCGTAGGAGAAGGGAGGCTGGGCACTCTAACTGGCGTTGGCACCCGCCAGCTGCTTCCCATTTCTTTCTTTTTCCCCTTCTGTAGTTGTGAATAATTCAGAAATGGTTCTTGGAGTAAAAGGAGGCTAGAGATTCAGTTATTTTTCTAGTAGCAAAAAGTTATCTTTTGAAATTGTACCTGGAAGATTAAGGGCCTAGAATTCTTTAACTTAGTGAAACTAACAGCCCTGGCTGGTGTGGCTCAGTGGATTGAGTGCTGGCTAGCAAACCAAAGGGTTACCGGTTCAGTTCCCAGTTAGGGCACATGCCTGGGTTGTGGACCAGGTCCCCAGTGAGGGGCATGAGAGAGACAGCCACACATTGAAAAGAAACTTAAAGATCTGTTTTAGAAATGCCTAAGCTGCAGTTATCTAGGTGCCTTCAAGTGGGAAAGTACTCCTCCACCACCACCACCACCACCACAATTTAGAAATAATGCTGTTAGAATTGGACTGTGGCCAGGATCACCTGGACTTTTCCTAACACAAGTTGTGTCTAATTGGCATAAGGGCAAATGACTTCTAATCTCAGGACAGTGCTTGAGGAAATGTCTATGAGCTCTTTTAGGGGAGGGGTGATGGGGCAAAGGAAATGAGGTAAGATTTTTTTACCTGTGTTACAGATAAGACTAAAACTTATTCGGCAAAGGGTGTGTCAAGTGTTCACATAGCTGCCTGGTATTCCATGGGACTCAGATTTGAGCAAGAGATACCTGAGTTCTTGACTATTGTGCTGCACTGTCCTGACTCTTGACAGAGCCTTCTTGGAAATGGAGGCTGGTTGTGGGCCCAAGACCTCATGCCACAGCATCAGGAATGAACACCTCTTCTGCTGCTGCCCAGACAGTGTTTCAGTCAAAGCCCAAAATATGTAGATTCCAAGAGCCTCCTCTGCTTTGAAAAGTCTTCTAACCTGTAGAGCAAAATATTGTTGTTGCCTGATTTCTTAAGGTACACTTGTGTGTGTTCAGAAGATTATCAGTAGAGGCAAAAATTCATTTTATGTGCTTTAAAAAAAACCTTAATGTTTACTTTATGAACATGAGAAAAATTGTTATGTGGGATTTCTGATGTCCAGCATGTGGTTTACAACATTATTATCTATTTAATTGTCTTGACGATCAAGAAGGGTGACATGCAACAAGGGAAGTCACAAGTTGGAGTCAGAAGTGAGCAGGCAAAAAAAAGCATGCATGCACACGCACACACATACACACCCCTTAGAGGGAACTCAGGCATTTAGGTGCCTCCTCAGCCCTCCATCTGCTCTCTTAACTGGCACATAAGCAGCTACTTCAAAAGGTGTACTGGCCTGCTCCTCTCAAGGATTGAAAACTTTTTTTTTTAGAGAGGTGGGAAGGGAGGGACAAAGAGGGAGAGAAACATTGATGCATTGCCTGTTGCACACCACCAACCAAATACCCAGCTTGCAGTCAGGCATGTGCCTGACTTGGAATCAAACGGCAACCTTTTGGTTCGTAGGCTGGCGCTCAACCCACTGAGCCACACCAGCCAGGGCTGAAAATATTTTTTAGTGATTGAATGAGTAAAATGATTTTCCTTTGCCATTCTACTTTTAGAACTCACTGGCATGTGCTGATTTGCACATGGATGCAGTTGATAACCTAATTATCACTGTTTGATTAGTTGATGCATCTCAACTGGTTTTTTGTTGTTCTCACTGCATTTTCTAAAAATATGTATATTCTCTTTTTCTCAAGCTTGCAATAGATTTTCAGGCTTGATCCTTGAGGCCCTTGGATTTTTCAGGGGTGTCTCAGGGCTGTGAGCTGGGACTTAAGAGAGGCTTGGGAAACATTTTGTCTACTCTCTGTCTTGAGGCTCCTTTTAGAATTTAAAGAAAGGACCTGCTGCTTAAATTGAAACTACTGGTCTGAGCATCATTAAATAAAAGGAGACATTTTAAAAAGAAGCCCCCTTTTGCTACCTGTTTACCAGAACAATAAGTGTTTCTCATTGAAGTCTACTCCTGTTCTGAATAGAGGAAGTGTTCTGTTACATTTCCTGTAACCCTTTCCCAGCGGGAGTTAGCCATGCCCTTTGGCTATCCTCATGGCTTGAGGTGGTCCCTGGACACTAGGTACGGAGTCCACTGGGATAAACTGTTCATTAGCCACCCACCCCTTGTCTCATTCCTGTTGCCACACTTGCTTCCTACTGCTACACTCGCAACATGAAAGAAATGTTCAGCTGCTGACTATGGTCTGGTCAAGAGACTGCATTTAGTTTAGGGCCCTGGAGAAAGATGCCAAACTGCAGAGCAGACCAGTGCCTGTGCTTCACACATGACTCTCGGCCAGGACCTGGAAACAGGAGGCTAAAAGCACATAGGAGAACAAGGGACTATTTTCTTCTATAACCTTGGAGGTCTTCTCTGTATGTTGAAAGATAAATTGACCATTGCAGAAATCACTTTGGAGTTGACTTAAAAGAAATATATACATAAAGTTGTTGCTTTTGATACCTACAAAACAGAGTAGTGATTTAGGAAAAAGTCCAGGTGTAGTGAGCAGACTTGGGTTTGAATTTTGTTCTACTTTCAGTTTTTGGCTGACACGTCACCTTTCTGAGTCTGGGTCTGAAATTGTCAGATGGTCACATACTCAAGAAGCTCCGAAATACAGTGGGTACCCAGTATGCTGACTCTTCTCCCTAAGGCAATGCTTAGCTCAGCTGTTTTGGGGTCATTTTACTTAAACAGGAAATGGAAAGTATTTCGGTTTTTATTGCTTTGGCTTCTCACCACTGCAAAATCTTTGTCTTCGTAGCTCTGGATTTACTGGACAAAATGTTGACCTTCAACCCTCACAAGAGGATTGAAGTGGAACAGGCACTGGCCCACCCATATCTGGAGCAGTATTATGACCCAAGTGATGAGGTAAGAGCCTGTCTTCCTAGCTGCTTCTGCCGGGACATGTCTGAGCCAGCAGCAAGCCCAATCAGGAGGGGCCCAGGTGTCATGCTTTTAAACTGTTTTGAGAGGTACTGTGTGGTGCCTTATCTGGTCCTCCCACCACACCCACATCCTCAGCCTGGAGGCCTAGTTGTTTGAGCGCAGCTTGAAACTTCTCCCCATCCCCTTAAAGGCCCTTTTACTTTCGAAAACTTCTTCCTGGCCCACTGCAGCAGAGGTGGGGTGGGGATGGATAAAGGGGAGCACAGATAAGGCACAGAAGGGGTTCAGTGCTGGAGACTATTGTCGTTATCTGTGGCAGGAAGGAAAACCTGAACCAAAGTGCCTGCCCTGAGGAGAGGGTGTCACAGAGTGAGGGGATGGGAGGTCATCCTGGGCAGTTCCCACTGTCCCACTGTAGCTTGGTGACTTCATGTCTGGTGTACCTCCCTGAAGATGGGGACACAAGAGCCTATTGTGGTAAGAAATGATGAGTTTAGAGGTCAGTGTGACAGCTCTCCAGAGCATTCTGGACATCCAGCTAAAGATAGCAGAGAAAAATGCAATTATGAACCAAAATTGAGATGTTTCTAGTGGAGGCTCATATGTGCAGAAAACAAGCCTTCACACTCTTATTTTAAGAAGAGAGCCAAAAGGAATTTATTAAAATTAAAGGGGAAAATGGAAGAGGAGAGGAAAAACTATAAAAGCCAACAGCTGATAAATGAAACAGAAAGAAGAAATCAAAAAGAAGAAGTATTAATCAGGTTCCCCTTCTGCCTTTATCCCCTCCAAAAACAATTAAGGCATTTTGCAAACATACCTACAGCATAGTAAATAATAGCGAACTAGCTCAGAGTATACCTTTTGGAGCCCTTGCTAGCCCTGTGAGCTAGAGATTTCCAGAGGCCCTATGTTCTAATCACAAGCTGGGATGCTACCCCATACCCAGGGGGGTTGGGAGGGTTGGAAGGATGGCGTAGGTGGGACACCTAGTGTGATCCCACACAGAGTCATCCGTTAGGGAGGGCTAGCCATTTGATTTCCTCTAATGGACATGAATCCTTTTCCCCCTTTTAAGAGGCCAAAGCTTAGTACAGTTTGGAGTCCATGTTTCTGTTCCCTAATGGTCTGATGTGAGAAATACATGAATAACTACTAGACATCCAGTGATCAACAACTGGTATCATCATTAGGTTAGTTCTATAACATAGAATTAGAGGTTAATTAAAAATCAAAATATACATAATATCGACTGACTTCATTTTTTGTAAGTGATTATGTATGGGGGTTCTTTGACATAAATAGTTCAAATCTACACTTAAAAAGTTTTCTGATAGCACTTTCACAGGTCCTCCCCCAGGCAGTGGGGCCAGGATTTGGTAGCTGGTGTTGAAAGAAAAACCCTTGAGAGCATCCTTGCCCTGGGACTGTGTCAGTGGCAGCTATCACTCAATGGCACAGAGGGGAAAAAAAAGTTTTCTGGTTATTCATAGTACTAAAATAAAACTTGCAGGAAAAATACAAGGAAGATCACTTTGTAGTTTTGTTATAGTTGTTGTTATTATTAAAATTTTGGAGTTTGTCCCACCCAGTCTTATATTTCTATATCTAAATTTAAAATAAAATAGGGTTCATCCTGCTTAGCTCAAACATGGGCATTTTCCCATGATATTAATCATTCTTTCAGTTGCATTTTTAATAGCTCCATAATATTTCTACATATAAAGATACTGTGATATATTTAATCTAATGCATCTATCTGATTAGCATGGGTTTTGATTATATAAATATACCATCACCACCATCCCTACAACATCAAGTTTCTGTGATTTTTGACTTTCAGTGCCTTAAAACATTTGAAAATTATTCTGGGACAAGGTTAGATGAATTCTCTATTCAGTTGCTCCTGGTCCATTTATTAAGTACCCATAGGAAGTGCACTATCAGGCATCTGGGGCACAAGTACCTGCTTAACGTGGTTCTCAGTCTTTAGTACATCAGTCTTGTATAAATTTCTAAGCCATAGTCATTTTAAGAATCAATAAACAATTTCCTTAACCATAGCAACCATTGTTCACTAAATATTTTGTTTTCTCTTAAAGCCTATTGCTGAAGCACCATTCAAGTTTGACATGGAACTGGATGACTTGCCTAAGGAGAAGCTCAAAGAACTCATTTTTGAAGAGACTGCTAGATTCCAGCCAGGATACAGATCTTAAATTTGTCAGGTACCTGTAGCTTTGACTGTATAATAAATGCTAGTGAAGGAGAAAGGATACAAATTAAAAGTTATTTAAAAGAAAGAGGGATTTCCATGGGCCTTCATGGAAGCTTCATAAGGTTAGATTGCAAGATGTGATGGACAGTGATATTGGTAGATTTTTTAAAAAATAAGTTCTCAAAAAAAAAATTTAAATGCAAATCTTGATTTTAGAGAATATATGGAAGAAGAAAGTGAATAGAGCTTATGTTAGAACTCTGTAGAAGAGAACAGTGAAGTAAAGAATTACAACCCAGAGTTGAAACATTTGGTGGGGAAATGCTACAGACAGGCTGGCGTGGAAGGACTGGAGGTGTCCTGTGGCAGGCAGTGGCATCTTATGCAGAGTGCAGACAAGTGGCCCAGAAGTGCTGTGCTTGTATTGGAATAGGAAACACCACCCTGGTGACATGATGTAACAGCGGATTCTGCAGAGGTGCGCATTTGGGAGTTTTTTAGCTGGACTCTGTTCCATTTTCTCATGCCCTGTCATTTTCATTTTTGTGTGATGAGGCCTGGGGGCAATGGCTCAGGCAGAGGGTCGACCCTGGAGGACTCTGTTGGGCAGCATCCAGGCTCAAAAGCAAAAGCTGCTTGAGGTGTTTTATTTATTCTTTTTTAAAGATTTTTATTTATTTATTTTTGGAGATCAGGGAAAGGAGGGAGAAAGAAACATCAGTGCATGGTTGCCTCTCGTGCACCCCCTACTAGGGACCTGGCCCACAACCCAGGCATGTGCTGCCCTGACTGGAAATCAATCCTGTGACCCTTTGGTTTGCAGGCCAGCACTCAGTCCACTGAGCCACACCAACCAAGCTTGAGGTGTTTTAAATAGAGGGCATGGGACTGGTCAAAAGGCATTTGAAGGGTTGAAGAGCAAAAAGAGGGTGGCGAGGTGATCTGCAGATTGGTAACTGCCGGAAGCTATCCCTAGTCTTCAGCGAAAGGAGCAAGAAGAAAAATGGTGTTAGCCAGGGGCTTGGATCACCACACAAGGCAGGTGCTAGGCACCTGCTGTCAGTGCATCTGCTAGAGCATCACTGTCACTGAAGAGGGGTCAGGAGCCTGTATTACCACTGCCTTGAGGGATCTTGAGGGCCTGAAACCACCATCACTAGCCAGTGCTTCTAAAACCCAGAAGCCACTCCTTCTCCTAAAAAGCCATGTGTCATTAGGAGCAGAAAGGGGAAGTAAGTATGGCTTTTTTCTTTCATTGCCTGCATTGGCAGAATCTCCCCAGAGACCAGCTCTCAGCCAATGCAGGCAATGAAAGAAAGCAGTGCAATTGACAGGTTCCCAGGCTTGTCATTAAGGACAGGACAAGTGAGGGATGGGTAGAAAAGAGCTGAAAACAGACATGGCCAGCTCAACCTCAGAGAGCCTTGTGGAGTAAGAGGGGTGGGAACAGATGGGGTATAGACTCTACTAGTTTGGGGGATGGAAAATGGTACTTTCAGGAGTCTGACACCAAAGCAGGAAGGGTTGGAGGAGAAGTCTGGGTGGGAGATGAGCTCAAAACAGACCAAACGACTAGGCTTAGACTAGGGCTGTATGGAGAGAAGCAGTGAATTCGGGAGAATGGAGGGAAGATCTGAAAGACTCCAAATTTGCTGAACCTAGCAGCTGGAGGCCGGGGGCAGTGGTGCTGGCACTGTTAGGCCCTTAGCCTGTGTTATCACTGGACGCACCCTAAAAGACACACTTGAAACACGTGAAAGGTTGTGGAAACCCATGCTTACCTAAGGACATCAGTTGTGCACTAATAAACTCACCCTGGGGAAGAGTCTGAATGAGGAGGAGGAAGAGATTAGCAGGGGGCTGAGGACAACAGAATCTAGTGAGAGCTGAATTCATTTACGTTTGCACAGCTCACAGGTATGGCAATCTGTTGAAGTATTTGTTATGTATAATGATCTACACAGTCACTTGCTGATAGAAAGTCAGTCCCCAGGACCCACCAAGTTCACACCTTAACTTGAGTCCCCATGGGACTTCCTTCCTGGCCCCTCTGCTCCGTGCTCACAGTAGGATGAACAGTCTCAAGATTTCCCAGGAGCCTGCTCTTCCCTCCCCATGTCCACACAAGGTCAGACTGCACTCTGATCGGCTACCACTGGGTTTTGTAAGTAACATTTTATCTGGCCCTTTACAGAGCAGGTTCACTGACCCCCTGCCTAGAAGATTGAGCTGAGCAGTGCCTGCTGATTTTCTTCCTTCACAGTCCTTTTCACAGGTCATTTCACTGAAGCCAGCTGGTGGCTCCATTTTTCCCCAACAGCTTGTTTCAGTGCACACATACAGCGGCATACTGTAAGCCAGGTTGTGTTAGGCACCCAACTGCGCAGAACAAGTAAGATTTGAACGTGGCCTCAAAGGATCACATGGTCTAGTAGGGGGCAGAACTGTCATGCATGTTTTTAGTGTAAATGAGCATTTGGGGTTGACATAGTTATCAGTTTGTCTTCATTCGTTTAATCACCATTGAGCACTTTCTGGTGCCAGCCAGGTGAGGGAAACAAAAGAGGAGTACAAGTAAGACCCAGGCTTTGCTTTCCCAAAGTTTGATGGCTGGACGTGGGAGACAACAAGAAGCTGAGCGCTGTATCATGGGTGGGTACGGGCTGCAAAGATTGAGGGGGACCAACACCACAGTGCTGCAAAGGGGCATTCTGCGGGTGGAACATGCAGTATGGAGCCAGGGAGACAGGCCTGCATGGGAGCCCCACAAGAGCCAGGCTATAAAGAGGCTGAAGCCCAGGCTTTCCAGGGGGCCTGCCTTTCCCCTAAACATGGTTTCAGGTCCTGAGGCATTGGGGCAGGTGACTCGGGGCAGTAAGGTGTTGGGGAACCACGGAGAGCAGGAACCCATGGGACACCTGGCTGGGCTGCAGGAGGAGAAGCAGTACAGTGAATGCAGGGAGCAAGGAGAAGGCAAGGGTGCTTCTGGGGCCACAGGCCATGGCTGCTGGCTCGATGCCTTCTGAAGTCCCATTTAACAGACAAGGACCGCAGTACCCCCCAGGGTCCACCCCAATTCTGAATACAGTTGCTCTGTGTTTAGGTCACTTCCTCCAGAGTCACAGAAGTCACAGCACATGCCTATAGCCTGATTTTTTCCCATTATTTTTAAATGACAATTTTCAACTGTTCTGAGAAGTTGAAAGTTGTACTGTAAATACCCATATTTCTACCACTGAGATTCTATAATTAATGTTTACTTTGCTTATTTTCTTATATACATCTCTTCGACCCATCTTATTTTTATCATTTATTTCAAAGGAAGTTTCTAAGATCTCAACTGACTTACAGTCATTGTGTTTGGCTGCAGTTCCAAATGGCGTACTTCTAGGTGGAGGTCTTTTCCCATATCTGAGCCTGCCTCCTTGTCACACGGTTGGGCCATAACACCCACCCTTCCTCTCCTGAACCTTGAGTGGTAGACAAAAGCCATCCATCTGAAAGTGCTTGTGAAATAGCATAGTGACATTTTGCTACGTCGTCATACTAGCCAACCTTTTACACCAGTAAGGGTCTCTGAGGAGATCTCTTCTTTGATTTTGACAGATTTGGTTACTTCCTGGCCATTTTAACCATGCTTCCTCATCAGAACCAATACCATACAACATGTTTTGAGTGGCAGTGTTTTCATTTCTCCCAAGGATGGTATAGAACTAAGAGAAACCTAGGGGTGAAGTTAATTCATTACATACAGTTAGGTGCCTTAGGCAGCAGTTCCCAAAAGTGTGGTCTGTCTATGCCCCACGCTCCAGCAGTGTGTGCCTTCACAAGCACTCCAGGGGATTCTGACGCTCACAGTTGGGAACCATGAGCCTATTACGTAGTTAGAGTAGATCTGACTTGGAATGTAATTTCTCCAAGTAAAATAAAGACATTAGGATAAAGAAGGGGGAAATGTGCTTCTTACACTTAATATAGTGACACTCCTCGTGGACCTCTTGGAGGTGGCCCTTTTGCAGAGATCTGGAGGGCAGGTGAACCCTGTGTAGACAGTGAGTGAAGGCTGACAGCAAGTTACCGCCTGCTGCCCTTCAGGGTCCTATCTTGGAGGTCAGATCACCCCTGACCCGGATGATCAGAACCCTCCCCTGCTGATGGGAACCATGGCACAATTCCCTGCTTTTCTGGAATCTGGGCCCACCACCCTTACTCTTTCAACCAGCACTTTGTTTTGCTGTTCTTCTGTATCACAGTCAGAGAAAACTTGAGTTTTCTGCTACCATGTAGTTGATTTTGCCCTACCTGGTCACCCAGAGAGAAAGAGACTTACTAAGAATAGGAGGGAGAAGAGTTTTTGGCTTCGTATTGTATTACAAAGACCCTCAGACACTGATTCGGACATTAGCGTGGTGGGTCGGTGGTTAATAAAAGGTGTCTTGGGCATAGTGAAACCAGCCCACCTGTGAGTGAGTGTGTGTGCGTCCTCTGAGTGTTCAGGAAACATGCTCTAAGGAATGTCTGAGAAGTGCCTTCAAAGTGAAGGCAGCCCTTCCTCTTCAGATCCGCCACGTTACACCTGAAGTGGTTGCAAGTAAAACGACCTTGTTGCAGGGTGGGTGGGCGGGTGGGTTAGTTAGTTAGTTACTCACTTTTTGTTTTTCATGATGTTGGTGATGCTTTAATGTGGGTCATTCTTTACATTTGAAGTTTCCTAGTGCTGATGATGATGTTTTAATGTGATTCATTCTTAACTCATAGGTTTGTTTATTTTTCAATAGGATAAGGGCTCAGAGGACTGGACGTGCTCAGACATCGGTGTTCTTCCCAGTTCTTGACCCTGGTCCTGTCTCCAGCCTGTCTCAGCTTACCCACCTTGACTCCTTTGAGCCATTCGGAGGAGCGGTTTCTGGTAGTTGTGGCTTTTATGCTTTCAAAGAATTCCTTCAGTCCAGAGAACTGTTCCTGGCACCCTTGTGTGTCACCCACTGGTGACCCGTGGCAGTATGTACTTTCAGTGCACCTACTGCTTACCGTTGCTTTAGTCGCTTAATCGCTTTCTGGTTTGAAAGATGCAGTGGTTCCTCTCTCTCCCAAGTCCTTGTTACATGACGCCCTGCTGACCCATGCAGTCGCACCAGAGGTCATTTTTCCACGTTGGCTCTCGTCACTGGCATCTCACTTTATGATAGGGAAGGCTACTACCTTGGGCACTTTAAGTCAGTGACAGCCCCTTATTTGCACTTCACCTTTTCACCATAATTGTTTCCCCAGAGCAGGAACTCGTGGAAACACCTGGGATGACTTTGCAGCCTGCAGCAAGTGCTCCCGTCCTGGGAACCATGGGGGCACTTGTCAGCGCCTTTTCTCATACCATGTTAGCCACTAACATTTGAGGTATGTGCTGTTTGCCCAGCTTTTAGAAAACTCAGTAATTTTTCTAAATAAAAGAAAGATGTACTGCACTCAGCAACTTCACTCTGTAGATTTACTTTGGTTATTTGTACCGTTTATAGAGGTATAACACTTGCCAAAATGTGTTATATGCAGAGCAGAGTGTTTGCAAGACTTACGTGAAAAGCTTTAAAGTGGCAGCTTCGCTGGGGATTTAGTGAGAAACAAAGGTCACAGCAGGGCGCTGAGGAAAGTATCTGGAGAAGCAGCCAGTCGGCTGCCTGATGTCACTGGGTAGAGCTCAGTCCCAGGGATTCCCATACCCCAAGCTACTTCACCTGGTGTGCCACAGTCATTGTAACCGCATTCGATGCCTGGGGATTTAGCAGAGGGTAAACACTGCATCTTTAAATGAGAAAGTGTACAATTCTTTTCCCTCTACAGCATGTCAGCATCTCAAGTTCATTTTTCAACCTACGATATAACAGTTTGTAATAAAGCCTTCCTGAGCTCATGACATGAAGCACTGTTCTGTCATCCAGTGCTCTCAAATGTTTCTGATACTGCTGAGCTAAGCCCATCAGAAAAATCTAGCACTAAGTCATGTTTGGAGCTCAGTCCCTTATTTTCCTGATCTCTTTAAGTATTTGTTCCTGCCACTGTACACTGTGGCGTTGACTCGGTGTTCTGTCCCAGTGCGGTGCCTCCTCCTGACTCCCCCACTGCTCTCTGTGGTGAGAAACTTGCCTTGTTCAATAATTACTGTGCCCTCGCATGACTGTTACAGCTTTCTGTGCAGAGATGACTGTCCAAGTGCCACATGCCTATGATTGAAATGAAAAATCTATTGTTACCTCTGAGTTGTGTTCCACGGAAAATGCTATTCAGCAGATCACTTAGGAATAATTCTATTTTTAGCTTTTCATTTCTCTTCTTGTTTGATTTTTGACAGCAATGAAGAATGGGTTATATAAAGACTGCCTGCTAATATGAACAGAAATGCACTTGTAATTCATGGAAATAAATGTACATCTTCTATCTTCATATTCATGTTAAGATTCATGTCAATTTCCTCTGGATCAGCGTGTCCAAATGGACAGTCAGGTTCAGTTTGTGCTTAGAACAGAAGTGCTTACAGGCCTCGCCTTCCCACCCAGGCACTGCACCAACACTTTGGTTTATATGAAATGATTTAGAAAGCATTTTTTCCCCTTTTTTCCTTCTTTCGCAGCAGAGAAATCAGTTCTGACATGTTTCTTTATTCATATCATAGTAGAATATTGTCAAACTCTAGTGAAGAAGCCCAAACGTCTCAGGTTGGATTCTCTGGTTCTTTCTAAAGAGGGCTTGCCTGTGTGCGCCAGAGCTGTTGCTAGGCACAGCTGAGCACTCAGAAGGGCTGCTCAGCATCCCTCGGCCCACCCGCCCCAGCCCAGGGTGCTGATGCTCATGCCTCATGGGCTAAACAAGGATAGCTGACTCATCCGCAGAAATCAGAATCACATTCTTGCTCTAAAATACATGAGCTTCACCTCCACTCTCAGAGCTGCCATGTCCAGGTCCGCACAGCATTGACCGGATGCAGATTTGACTGTTAACTCGATACTCTTGATACGTCAGTTTTCACTTTAAAAGGAGCATTGGCGGTTTCATTACTCTTGTTTCTTTGTTTTTAGATGGAATGTTAGTATTATTAGGAGGTTAATCTGCAGTTCTCTAAATAGAAAGCCATAGCCTTGGTTACTAATCCCTGGGGACGGGGCTCTTTTTTCATCCTCCTTGCTGGTACCCTGGAGTCAGCATGGCATGAAACCACTAGCCGCATTCTAAAATCACTGTAACCATGTGTTGTGTGCTTTTTGTTAATCATGCCAAACCTGATTTAATAGGTCAGAGAATTGTAACCAAGGTACCTGTGAGAAAGTACCAGCTGTTACGTGTGAAAGACTCATCATTTGGATCTTCTTGCATCTCTAAAAATGTACAGATTAGTTCATAAATTTATGTTGGTGATACCAAACATAAGCTCACGTAAGCATTTAGACTAATGGCTTTTTTGGTGTCTAAAATGTAAGCAAAAAACTTCTGTTGAAACATTCCAGTCCTTTCATTTAGCATGAAATAAAATGCCTACCAAGCTGGTACAGTGGGTTTGAGAGAACTCACGGTGACCCTGTGCCGACACAGGTCTCAGAGCTGATGGTAGAGATGCACAGGCCGTTTCGATGCATGGGGCGGGCGAAGACTGCGGTCAGGTTCGTGTGCAGTGCACAGTGCTCGGTGTGTTCGCGGCGGTGCCTGTGAGCTTTCAGGAGCCACACGTGGTTCATCGGTGGTTATTTCTAAAGAGTCACCACACCAGTATACTGCCCACGCCGCGTGCCACGTAATATTTAGACCATTCAGAGGCGACTGTTTTATCTTTATTTGCTTATCTGTTAATACAGTTTTTAAATTGGTAACTTTTATATAGTGTGGTAACAGTATGTTAATACACACGTACATAATGCACACATGCTTTGGGTCCTTCCATAATACTTTTATATTTGTAAATCAATGTTTTGGAGTAATCCCAAGTTTAAGGGAAATATTTTTGTAAATGTAGTGGTTTTGCAAATTTGAGCAATCCTTTTGCTTATACATTTTTAAAGCATTTGTGCTTTAAAATTGTTATGCTGGTGTTTGAAATATGACCCTCCCATAGTGCAGACGAGACGCATGCAGCAGTAGAGTCAGTCTGTGGTTTCTCTCACTGGAGTCCAGCCCAGCAGGATGGGTCAGAGACGACTGAGCATCGGAGGGAACTCCGTGGGGCTGCACCAGGTTCGCCTGAAGCTCGTTGCCTTTTTTGTGCTGTTTGTCTGTGTAGAGCACTCAAGAACGTTCTGAAACTGCTTTGTATCTGCTTTGTACTGTTGGTGCCTTCTTGGTATTGTACCCCAAAACTCTGCATAGATTATTTAGTATAATGGTAAGTTTAAAAAAAGTTAAAGGAAGATTTTATTAAGAATCTGAATGTTTATTCATTATATTGTTACAATTTAACATTTATTTGTGGTATCTGTGATTTGGTTAATCTGTATAAAAATTGTAAGTAGAAAGGTTTATATTTCATCTTAATTCTTTTGATGTTGTAAACGTACTTTTTAAAAGATGGATTATTTGAATGTTATGGCACCTGACTTGTAAAAAAAACTACAAAGAAATTAGAATCATTAAATTGTGTCCCTGTGTTACCAAAATAACATGGTACTGTGCATGTACATTTTAATTGGAATTTTATGTGTGAAAATATGAACTCATCTAGTCCTTTATTAGAATGTTTCCAAAATAAGTGAATCTTCCTAATTTGACTTTGCTTATTAGTGATAGAACCATAAGCTGGTGCGCTGGAGTTCATTGGGGCTTCAGTGCCCTGTTAGGTTTTCCGGTTTGTTTTTTAGACCGCTGGTTGAAGGGGAGGAAAGTGGCGGTGCTGCGAGTCCTCACGCAGTGCTCACGTGCGTCGCTACTCACTTTCCCAAACTCATCAACTCTGCCACCAGGGCCGGTGTCATTGGCAGCCTCTGTCAGACCAAAAAATCGTGACTGTTTTAGGGACTCTTGGACATGTGGTTCTTGTTGATGATATTGGTCATCATGTGGTGAGGCATTTACAAGACAAAATGTTAGAAATGTTTCCAGCATAGTGGTGTAGAAAAAGTACAGGTTTGGGGCCCCTAAAACTGGGTTCACAGCCAGCCCTCTGCTTATAACTGCAGCTGGCTTTGGGCAGGTCATTGTGCTGCCCTGCGCTTCGGTCCCTCGCTGTAAAATGGAACCAACATCCTTCTCTTGGCTGTGGTAAGGACTGCGAAGATACAGTTCAGCTGTCTAGTGTAGGACCTCAAAGCAAGTACTCAGGCTCTAGCCGGGGAGCTCAGCTGGTTAGAGCATCATCCCGATACACCAAGGCTGTGGGGTGGGTCCCGTCAGAGCACTTAACAAGAATCCACCGATGAATGCATAAATAAGCGGAACAGCAAATCAGTGTTTCTCTCTCTCTCCTCTCTCTAAAAACATCAAAACATAAAAATTTAAAAACAAGTGCTCAGCCAGCAGCACATCTTCCTAAATGCCTTTTAAAATTTTATTGTTAAGGTGGCACTAAAATATCTGCTAATCTAACCAACTGCTTTCTGTTCATATGAGAGAGGAAAACCTACCTGTCTGCGACTTCCTGCAGGAAACTGGGCTGATCCCCCCCAAACTGGGAGTTTGTAATGACTTTCTGACACAGTCATGGGAGTATGGCATTTGCTTTCCTTTTGACAGATTAACACTTTGTTGTCTAGATCCTGTAAGACGGTGATTAAAACATCATCTTCCTTATTCAACACAAATCTAATAAGCATGTTCTGTCCCACTTTAATGGCAATAAGCTCTTTGCCTGGGCACTAAAGCAGACATTCTAGTCACTGGTGGGCCAGCGCCCTGGGTGGTCCAGTTTGCTGTGTTTAATCAGAACCAGGGTGTTCAGAGCTGACTCGTGACTACGGAGCAGCCCTCTGACAAGCACAGAAACCAAACCCAGATCTTGGGGGTTACAAAGCAGGTGGAGGAGAGGGGGGCTGTGTCCACAGGGGAGCAGTGAAAGGATTGGTGTTCATGGGGCACAGGCTTGACTGTCTTGAGTCTAAGTGAGGAACGACAGAGGGGACGATGGAGCTGGGCCTTGCAGGACTGAGGGCAGGTAAAGGGAGGGTCTAGGTGGGCATGGGATGTGGGGGCTCTTTCTGAATCTAGTGCCAAGAGGGGGGCTGAAACAGATTTACTTTCTAGGTGGAGAGGAAGAAATGGAGCGAGGTTGTACCCCATGGTGTGTTTTTTTCAGGTGAAGTGGCAAACAGTCTATGGAGAATGAGGAAGAGCCACCAAGGGAAGCAGAAATAGGGGTGCTCAGCACTGCGGGGGCCTGAGTCTGTGGAGTGCAGTAGACCTGTGCAGCTACACCGTTTTTCTCTGGCAGTGATGTCAGCTGGATACAAAGTCTGGCAGAGGGTGAGGTGACAGAGCAGGAGGGCTGGCATGCAGTTGTGAGGGGGGCCTGGCGTGCAGGGGCTGTGGTGGGAGATGTGGAAATGTAGAAGGCAGTATTCAGATTCCTGTCCCGTTCTTTGAAAACGAAGCTGCATGGGTTCTGGTACCTAAGTCTCCAACGTTGGTGTGGTGGAGTTTTCCATACAACACGAAGCAATTCTTGGGACAACTGGGTATTCAAGAATTGAACTTTATTATGATGCCCTCTACCCAGAGATACAGCGTCAGATCCCACAGGGTAAGGGCTCAGTCCCAAGAGATACTTCCCTGTCTACTTCAGGTGCTAGTGACCTGGGCTTCTGACCAACTGGCTATAGATCGGAGGTTCCCACAGCCCTCTCCGTGGGGTCAGCTAATTTACTAGGGCACTTCACAGAACTTGGTTTGCCAGTTTATATGACGGTACTGATGAACAGCCAGATAAGATACGCAGAGCAAGGTCTGGGAGGGTCCCAAGCAAGCATAGGTGTTTCTGTCCTCATTGAGTTGGGGTGCATTAATGTCTGAAAGTGTGGGAGCTCCTCGAACCCCATACTTTTAGGATTTTATAAAGGCTTCATATAGTTGTGACCCATCATTAATTCCATTTTCAGCCCTTTCCCTTCTCAAGAGAATGAGGGACGGGACTGGAATTCCCAAGCTTCTGATCATGGCCTGGTGTTTCCAGCGACCAGCGCTCATCCGGAGCCCACCCTGAGGGGCCTCATGAGAACGAAAGACATGCCCAGCACTCCCGAAACTGTAAGGTTTGCAGAAGCCCAGTGTCAGGAACCAGGTCAAAGACCGATTAGAACAGAAGATGCTCCTAGTGCCCTGTCACCCAGGAAATGACATGGGTTTCAGAAGCCGCGTGTCAGGAACCGGGGGCAGAGATCAATACAAGTTTTTCTGTTATCTCACAGGCACTCCCAGCATGAGAAGCTGGGGGATATCCGTGGGGCGCAGAAAGTCACCAGAGTGGGTGAAAACTGTGGCTCATGGTGGGCTTTGTCATGCTGGGGTTTTTGTTTTGTTTTTTTTTTTCATGTGACATAAGACAGCAGCAGCGGGGAAGAGACCCCGGGCCGCTTTCGGTTGCAAATCACCCAGTGGAAGAAACCAGTTGTGTGGGCTGCTTTTTACTTGACTTGATGCTGATTTACTAGTCATCTAAGCACTGTGCCCCTGCCGGGTACCTGATGCAGAGTCAGCCCTGGGCTGTCCTTGAGGAAATCCCTGATGTTGCAGATCTCTGAAGGAGGGGAGGAAACCTTACCACTGTAAAAGGCCAGAAACTGCGTCCGCTGGTTTTGCAGTAGTCTATCTGTGAGGTCCATAAGGGTGTGGACTCAGAAGCTGAATGGTTACAACAGAAATAGGAAAAAGTAGTTCTCATTAGAGGTAAAGTTTTGTCTCTTTCTGAAAGGATCAGAAACACTATAAAACATTGTCACCCCCTCACGTGGGCCTTGTGAGCCTCCACAGCGCTGTGAGTACACATAGGAAATAGGTAGGGACCTCCTTATTTTGAAATGAAAGGCATTTAAAATCACCAGTGCCTGGAAGAATGATACCCCATTTCCTTCCTCTCCATCATCCATTTCCTAATTTCTAAAATTGAGTCTAGAGAGAAGTCTCTATGTAACAACGCCCTGCATTCACACGTTGGCTGTAGAGATGCTTTCCCACTCAGCTAACCAGAGCGAGGTGCTGTGACCCTTCAGAGCTGACCATGCTGTGGCTGACCGGCTAGAGAAAGAAACGGGGAATAAAAACATTAGGGAAGGGGAGCACCTAATGGGCAGGAGTTGGGAAACATTACTCTTGAACTTCTCGACCAGAGGAGCAGGGAAGCCAGTGCCCCCCCCCCCTCTTTTTTTTAAAGAAAGAACGAAAGGTAACTGCTGTCAGCGGTGGAGATGGTGGGAGGACAGGGGAGGCACAGTGGGAAGGGGGTGTGCAGTGACCTGGGGCATCTGGGCCAAAGCTCTCAGGCGCCAGCGCTGGAGGGAGGTCCGCAGGCAGCCAGTGCCGGGCAGGAGCTGGCTGGCTGCTCACAGAGGGCTGCTGAGCTGACCCTGAGGCAGTTTGGGGAGTCAGGCAAGGACCAGTGGCCACACCATCATTGCCATATAATCTGTGTCCCCTTCTTTGTTCCCTCTGAAGCCCAGACAGCCCTTTTAGTTCCTTCCCAGAGTTGCCACGACTTCCACACTCAAGAATTCCCATTCTGTGAGCGTCAGGAACTGGCTGACTTCATAGGCAAGAAAAATGTGGGCATTCTGAGACTGAGCCAGCTCCCCAGGGAGAGGGAGGTGGAGGTGGGGATGCAGAACCCCAGGAAGAGACCCATGGTGAGAACGTGAAGACAGCACCCAAAAGCCGATGCTGATCTCTTTTAAATAATTATGTTTTTTTTAATTGCCTTTGAAAGTGTTCACCGCGTGTATAGTTTCCACACAACAGTGCTTTTCAAATATTTTTATCACCAGTACCCTTTTATGAAATGAAATCAGTAGAAGTTCACCTGCTTTGCATAAGCAAGGTTGGGGCAGCCCAGGACCCCACCGTCTCCTCCCACAGAACAGCATAATGCTCTGCCCGGAAGAACCCAGGTACAATCACAGAAACAGACCGTAGAAGAGCAAGTGCCTGCCGCCAGAGAGAGCAGGTGAAGGAACACTAAGCCACAGGTGACTTCACACCTCCGCGGTGGACCTGGGGAGTGTGGGTCAGCGGCGTAGGGGTCACCGACAAGGCGTTGTGGCTCGCTCATTCTTCCCTCGGTGGTGTCTGGTCTTTGATGAGCCCATCAACGGCATTCTCCATTTCTAGGGGGTTTTTTTCCCCTAGCATTTTCTTTCGATTCTTTCTCAGAGTTTCCATGTGTCTGCTTACATTACCCATCTGTTCTTGCATGATGTCCACTTTTCCCTTTAGAGCTTTGGCATGTTAATCACAGTTGTTTTAAGTCCCCAGTCCAGTAATTCCAAAATCTCTGCCATCTCTGAGTCTTCCTAGTGCGTGCTTTGCTCTTCGGACTGTTTTTTTCTTTTCTTTTAGCATGATGCTGATTTTTCTGTTGAAAGCCAGACATCATATAATTGGGTCATAGAACTGAGGTAGACAGGCCCTAAGTGTGAAGTTGTGTTTCTGGCTAGGAATTAGGCTGAGTTTGCTCAGCTGTGGGTGTCAGAGGCTGAAATTGCCTCCAGCTCCCTTGCATTTGTTTCCTTGTGTTGGGTTTACCTCAAGAGGCTCCTTAAATAGAATCGGAACCTTGCCATTCTTTCAGCCGCAGTCCTCTGGGGCGCGCGGGAGCTATGTCGAGGGGATAGTAAGGCTCGGAGGAGTGGGCAGCCTTGGTAATCAGACAGATCTCAGTCCTCCGGTGGGCATAGGACCCTGGGCCGTGGCCTTCGTAGGTGCTCCTCAGGGACTTTCTGCCTCCCTAGGGAGAGGGGCTGGAGTTAGGTGGGCCCCTTTACCCTGTTGGCTGAGGCTCTGAGAAAGCCATCTCCCTTGCTGGCTGGCTTTGGTGATGGAGAACGGACAATCTGGGCATATTTCAAATGGATGCTTTCCCTCTCCCCGTAATAAACCAAGGGGATCTTGCTCCAGTCTTCACTGTGGGGCCCCCTTAGACTGGGTCCCCGTGAGTTTTGAACTCTCAAATTAGTCCCAACTCAGCATCCAACTTTCACCAACCTTACCGTTTAAGGGGCTGCTCTGAGTGTTCCTTCAGGTTCCTGGCTCCAGTGGCTTCTGCTACTGGTGAGCTGTGTGCCTTTTTGTCTTTGTCTGTCTCAACAGTTTGGGATGTGGGGATGTCCTGTGACCTCGATTCTCCCGTGGATCCATGACATCATTGATTTTCAGTTCAGCTTTTTTCTTGTGAGGGCAGGAGGGATGACTTGGAAGCTCTACATCTTGGCACTAAAATAAGTCACTCTATTTTTATGCTTGCTGTCTACCTATACCTTTCCTAACACATGCATCTAGGAGAGCAGGGCGCTCGCTCAGTAGGTGTGGTTGGAGAAAACTAGTAAGTCCGGTGACTCAGACAGACTGGAGAACTGGAGAGAAATATCTCCACATTTGCTTTCAACACAGACCAGCACGGGCAACAGTGGGGTGAGGGGCAGGTGCAGGAGCCGGCGGCACATCTGCCACGGTGACCGGTAATAAAAGTCTATTTTCCAAAACAAAATGAATCCCAAAAGTACAGATTTGCCTTGTTCCCAACTAATAGCCAATTAAAGAATGTTGTCTGCTTACATGAGGAAGAGCTTTCAGGGCCATTAGTAAACAGGAAATGCAAATTAAAATGATGAGGGGCCATTTTGTGCATATACTGCTTTCTGGTTTTTCAGGAAGAGCAAAATTATAAAAGCCAGATGTGAAGTTGTAAGGAGTATGTAACCTTTGATGTTGCTAATAGTGCTGTAGATGGATCCAGTGGAATCTGGCAGAGACTGGAGCCAATCAGAAGGTAGAAGGTGTGTTTTGACTCAGTAATTCCATTACTGGGATTTTATTTTTCCCTAGACAGTAATTGTAGGGAAAACAGCCACATGTTTTGTACAAAGGCATTTGCACCAGCGTTATTTCTAATGGCAAAAAGAAGGTAAAGAAGCCCTGGCCAGTTTGCTCGATTGGAGCATCATCCCATACACCAAAAGGTTGAGAGTTTGATCCCCGGTCAGGGTACATACCGAGGTTGCTGATTCAACCCCTGGTTGGGGGACATACAAGAGGCAACCAATTGATGTTTCTCTCCTTTTCTCTCTCTAAAATATCAGTAAATATATCCTTGGATGAGGATTAAAAAGAAAAGAAAGTAAAGCAGTCTCCAATATCCAGCGTTAGAGAATGGCCAGGCTAACTTGCAAGTCAGTACAGTAATGACAGATTTTTTTTAAAGATTTTTTAAATTTTATTTGTTTTTAGAGAGAGAAAAGGAAGGAGAAAGAAAGGGAGAGAAACATCAATGTGTGGTTCCTTCTTGTGTGGCCCCACAAAGGGGACCCAGCCCACAACCCAGGCATGTACCCTGACTGGGAATTGAACCGGCAACCCCGCCCCCGGTTCACAGGCCAGCACTCAATCCACTGAGCCACACCAGCCAGGGTGCAATGTCGAATTTTAAGTGTCTTAAAGTGACCTCCTCCAGTCTCTGATCCTCCAACATGCAAATCCCAGCCTCACTTCTATGTCAGGCAGCTTTCTGGCCACTCTGAAGTGGCATTGCCCCTTCCCTTGTCTCCCTGCCAGGAACTTCCTGGAAAGCACACTGTGTGGCTTGCTCGTTTTGGTTTGCCCGCCACCGACCTTGAGCAGCAGGACAAAGAAAGGCTCTATTAAAACCTAATGCACAGAATGTGGGCCACGGACCCCCTGCGTCAGCGTCACCCCAGAGCCCATTAAAAACGCAGCTTCTGTGGTTCAAGATGGTAAATTTTATGCACATTTTTTCACAGTTAAAAATTAAAATGCAGAATCTCGGGCACCAACGCAGATGCACCACATTCAACATCAGCACTTTAACAAGATACCAAATGACCTGTTTAAATTTTGAGAAACCCTGTATGTTGATATATACTCTTAGAATATAAATTCCTGTCATTAGTGACTATTCCTAATTAAGACATATATTTTCTTTTTCTCCCTCTATTTTTTTTTTCTGATGGAATCTTTCATTTGTAGGAAGAAGGGAAAAATCACAGTGGCAGGTGGCAGGCTCCAAGGACAGACAGTATGATGCCATGGCAACCGCTTCTGTCAGTAACTTAATTTCATCTCTGCTTTACATCTTAATCCTGAAGCTGGAAATTTTTTAAATTAATTTTATTGATTATGCTATTACAGTTGGCCTGATATTCCCCCTTTGCCCCACCTCCACCCAGCACCCCACACTCCCTCAGACAATCCCCCACCACTGTTCATGTCCGTGGCTTATGCGTGTAAGTTCTTTGCCTTCTCCATTTCCTGTGCTGTACTTTACATCCCACAGCTGTTCTGTAACTACCTGTTTGTAGTTCCTGATCCCCTCACCTCTTCACCCATCCCCCTATATGCCCCTCCCATCTGGCAGCCATCAAAACACTCTCTGTATCCATGATTCTGTCTCCGTTCTTGTTCACTTAATTTGTTTCTTAGAGTCAATTGTTGATATGTATTTTTGCCATTTTATTGTTCATAGTTTTGATCTTCTTTTTCTTAAATAAGTCCCTTTTAACAGTTCATATAATAATGGTTTGGTGATGATGAACTCCTTTAATTTTTTTTTGTCTGGGAAGCTCTTTATCTGCCCTTTGATTCTAAGTGATAGCTTTTCTGGGTAGAGCAATCTTGGCTGTAGGTCCCTGCATTTCATGACTTTGAATATTTCTTGCCAATTCCTTCTAGCCTGCAAGTTTCTTTTGAGAAATCAGCTGAGAGTATTATGGGAACTCACCTGTAGGTAACTTCTTTTCTCTTGCTGCTTTTAAGATTCTCTATCTTTAACCTTTGGCATTTTAATTATGATACGTCTTGGAGTGGGCCTCTCTGCATCCATCTTGTTTGGGACTCTCTGTGTTTTCTAGACTTACATGTCTATTTCCTTCACCAAATTAGGGAAGTTTTATTTCATTATTTTTTCAAATAGGTTTGCAGTTTCTTGCTCTTTTTCTTCTGGCACCCCTATGATGCGAATGTTGGACTTCTTGGAGTTGTCCCAGAGGCTGCTTATGCTATCTTTTTTGTTGTTGTTGTTGTTGTTTAGGATTCTTTTTTATTTCTCATTCTGATTGGTGTTTGAGATATATATATTTCATTTATTTATTTGTTTTTAGGGGGGAAGGGTGGGAGAAAGAGGGAGAGAAACATCAATGTGTGGTTGCCTCATGTGTCTTCCTACTGGGGACCTGGCCCACAGCCCAGGCATGTGCCCTGACTGGGAGTCGAACCAGTGACCCTTTGGTTCACAGACCAGCACTCATTCCACTGAGCCACACCAGCCAGGTTTGATTGGTTGTTGAGTTGTTGTTTTTTTTCCTTAATGTTCCATATCATTGATGTGATTCTCAACCTGAACTAAAACCCAGAGTATTAGCTTGCTAGGCCTTTCATAACAAAGTACCCCAAGCCGGGTAGTTTAACAGATGTTTTTCTTTACAGTTCTGCAGACTGAGAGTCCAAGTTCAAGATACCAGGTTTGCTTCCTCCTGAAGCCCCTCTCCTTGGCTTGCAGCAGCCGTCTCCCCCGGGTGCTCACATGGCCATCTCCTGTGAGTCTTTTCTCATGAAGACACCAGTCAGACTGGATTAGGGCCCACTCTACCAGCCTCATTTTAATTTAATCACCCCTCTGACGACCACCCCACCTTCTCCAGCCCTGGCTTCGTAGCTCAGTTCGGTGGAGCATTGTCCCAGTACGTCAAGGTTGCAGGTCTGATCCCCGATCAGAGCGCGTGCTTGCAGGAATGAACAAGAATAAATGTATGGGTGGGCAGAATGACAAATCGGTATTTCTTTCTCCCTTCCTCTCCCTGTAAAATCAATCAATCAGTCAATTTTAATAAAATTAAAAAAATAAAGACCACCATCTCCACAATAGTCGCATCTGGGGGAACACAATTCAGCCTGTCCCACCCAGCCTCTGGGGACCACTGCCCCCGCCCTCGGCCACCCACCTCTGTGTGTGAGCCCTGCGCCAGCCAGTGCGTGCCGCGGGCCAAACGGGGCTGGACAGTCCCCACCCCACGGAGCACCTGCAATGTCATGGGTTCCATATTCTCATCCACTTTGGAATGCCATCCACCCGCGTAGGACTGGAGTCCCCGTCACCAGGCAGGTTCGCTGGCAGCTGTTTTGTGACACCGCTGAAACTGGCACCCCCTCCCCCGCCAGTACACCAGCCTCTGACAACTGCCTACACTCCTCGGCACCTCCGGGTGCCCTGGAAGGAAATTGCTGGGGGAACACTGACGTTTGCAGGGACGGCGTCTTGGAGCTCATTGAATCCTCGGTCATCCTGCAGGACTCGCTCATTCAGTGGATTTTCTAAATGGTGGAGACACCATTGAGAGCAAACCCAGCCCTTGCCATCAGGAGACTCACATCCTGGTGAAGGGACACAGACAATACACCAAACAAAGAAAATGCAGGCTTTGTGGGTGGGGGGGCGGGGGTAAGGAGAAGAAGCAAAGCTGGGTAGGGGCTGCTTGTCCCCTGAGCCTGGAGAGGGTGGCTTCTCTGCTGGGGACACATTCAAGGAGAAGCCTGAAGCAAGAGGAGCCTTCCAGGGGAGGGGACGGCAAGTACAGAGTTGCCAAGGAAGAGCAGAAGGGAGGCCAAGTGTCTGGAGAGCGGTAAGCAAGGGGACTGTGCAGGACAAACCTCACCCCATCCCAAAGGCCCTGGCCTGTGCCCTCTGCTCTGGGAGGCAGGCTGTACACCCTGATTGGAATGAACGAATGCCCGCCTGGGGGCTGTGCCCTTTCGGATGGTCTGACAATGTGGTTTCCGGTGAGGGCACCCACCATGGGATTCTGGGTGGGTGTTCTGGGCCGCACCCACTGTGGGATCCTGGAGCACTCCATCGGGGGATCCATCGTGCCTGTGTGAAGGAGCCCCAATAAAAGCTCTGAACCCCCAGGCTCTGTGAGCTGCCCTGCTTGGCTGGACTCTGCGCGTTGTCACTCCTTGAAGTCAGGAGAGGCGGCTGCTGGTGACTCCATGGGGAGAGGACAGCTGGAAGCTCCATGTTTGGAACTTCCCTAGACCTTTTGGTGTGTGTTTTTCCCAGTGGCTGACTCTAATCTGTATCCTGTCTCTGTTGTAAACTATAACCGTGGGTGTAGCACTTTCCATGTGTACTTCTAGGAAATTACCCAGCTGAAGAGCTATCGTGGGGAGCCTCAAACCTGCAGTTGGCCTCAGAAGTGAGGGGGGTCCCTCTAAAAGCGGACTAATCGCATGCAGGGACAGGAGTAGGAAATGAGAGGTGGGGAAGGGAGATGCTGCTTGGACCGTCCAGTGAGGCTTGGCTGAGGCCAGCCATGAGGTTTGGCACCACCGCACAGGTCAAGAGGTTGGGAGTGAAACCTGAGGATGGGGAGCCTGGGCCCACTGCCCCTGAGTGATCTTGCTTGGAACAGTTGCAGGAAGCAGGATGGCAGTGAGAGGGAGATGTGGAGATGACAGCATACCTCATTCTGGTGGGGAAACCCAGTGAAGGGGGTTGAGGATGCAGGAAGAGGAGGAGATCATGGCTGAGGTGGCCCTTCAGCATGCACAGGGCGGACCGAGTGGACTAGTGCTACTTGCAGGGTCTTGGAGAGGACATAGGCGACATTCTCGTGGTGGGGGTGGAGCAAGAAGGTCAGTGGTGGGAGCAGGAGGCGTGCTCTCTGGCTGATGGGGATGTTTTCGATAACGTAGGGGACAAAGCTAGCAAGGGCAGGAGGTGCAGGTTCATCTTCCGGGGACACGGGAGCCTGGATGGACCCGAGAGGTGGAGCAGGTGCAGGGTTGCCAGGCAAACTGCACTGCCCTAGAAACTGATCTCCATGAGGAAAGCGTTTCTCCAGCCACGCAGTCTCCTTTCGCTGAGATGGGCGTCTGCCGGGCAAGTATGTGGTGTGAGAAAGGGGCTGAGGGAGGAGGTGAGCGTATGAGGGAAGAGGACAGCCTGCAGGTCGGTAGAGGGGACAGTGCGTTGTGGCTCCTAATGTAGGTGGCTGTGACAGGAGGGGTCCAGAGAGCGTGGTGGTGTCCTAGGATGGGCTGCCCAAAATTGAGGTTGGGAGGGTGGTGATGACAGGGAATGGGTGGCAGACTGCAGGTGGTGGCCGATGGGTGCCTTGTGAAATCAGAGTCGTTAATGAGCACGGCAAAGTACAGAAAATGTTAGGGCACTGCACAGAATAAGTATGTACTAAATCATGAAACTTTTTCTTACATATGTGTATACTGGATCATAATGAGCCTATATTTTTACTATTTTTATTGTGGTAAAACAATAAAGTTTGCCATTGGGACCATGTTTAAGTACATTTCCATTGCTGTGCAAACACCACCACCCTCCCCAAAGTCGCCATTATCCCAGACAGAAACTTCACATCCATCAAGTGTCTTGTTTACTGTGGTCATAGTTAAAAACGTTTGAAAGGCCCTGGTGAGTAGTGGTCAGCAAGGGGGTTTGTATTCGCCCATGCAGAGCACAAGGTTCTTGCAGGACAGGGGCCAGCGGGCTGACGGCCAGGGTGCTGGAAGGATGACCTACGACTCACACACTGTGGCCACTCAGATTCTAACAGAAAGCTGTGCCTCCAAGAATGAAGCTGGGAACCATGCTGCAAAGAACAATAGTGAGTCCGGTGCCAATTTTCAAAGAACAAAGGGGTTTGCATAAATAGAACAGAAATGATCGAAGTGCCCAATCACCATACATAGTTAAATATGTAGGTAGCTTTCTGTTAAGTTTAATACTGTGCAGCCACTAAAAATATTTATAAGAAGCTGCAATAGCCCTGGCCGGTGGCTCGGTTGGTTGGAGCATCATCCCTGTAAACCACGAGGTTGCTGGTTCAATTACCAGTCAGAACACGTGCCCAGGTCACAGGGTCTCCACGCATATGGAAAGGCAACCAACGGATGTTTCGCTCTCACATCAATGTTTCTCTCCTTCTCTATCTCCCTTCCTCTCTAAAATCAATGGGTGTGTCCTCCGGTGAGGATGAAAAAACCTGCAATAACAGAAAAATGCCCCACCAAAAAGCGGAATACAAAATTGTATATAAATTGTGGATCATATTAGAAGTACAATTTGTTTTCAACAAAGCACTGGTTGAGAAAAGATATTTGCAAGCAAAAACAACAAAAGTGTAATGTTTAAGAAATTTAAGAAATTGAAAGAGCCCTGAAAGTTTTAACAGTTAAGGAAGAAATGCTAACACATCTGAAAAAAGCATCTTAAAACCATGAGTTCCCACTTTGCAGCCAGGTTTGGAGGAGCAGGGAGCTGGAGACATAGCTAGGAGAATGGCTAAGTTCCCACAAATATTTAAGAGGCAACAGCCAGCTGCTTTCTGAGTAATAACTCGGGTGACACCCAAAGACACAGATCTGTACAGTGCATTGCACAAAAGAAACAAGATCCGAAGAATGCTGATGTGTATAAAAATATTACACACAATGTAACCTCAACTTTATGGATTTAAAAAGATTATGTACTTAAAAAAAAACAACCTATAGAGAAAGGCTGTGGAACCAACAAAATGACGACAGGAGAGGAGTGGGGCACGAAGTGTGGTCAACGAGAGGGGACGGGCTGCTTGGGGCTGGAGCGCGCCATCGGTCCGATCTGGGGCGTCCAGAGCAGAGCTAGTGGCCAGGTAAAGATCCAGAGGTTCTCAGAACGGCTTGGAGAGCTCAGGGAGGGTGGTAGGAGTGGGTAAGCGCGGAAGACCCGGTACTCTGCGGACAGGGTCAAGGAGGGTTTGGGCGGGTAAACCGAGGCGCCGCGCACGGTCAACCCGCACGCCCCACCTCCGCCACGGGACTGTGAGCCCAGCATATCCATGACCAATCCAGGTGTGCGGAGAGAGTAGGTGACCCGCGGCCTTCTCCGGGTAAGTGTTCCACACAAGAGAATCGTGCGTGGAAAGTGACCAGCCCGGACCAACCCGCGCCTGCGCGCGGCCCTCATCTCCGAGCACGCCCCCGAGCACGGCCCCAACCCCGCGCGGCCCCGCCCCTGCGCCCCTCGGCCCTCACAGGCTGGCTCCGCGGCCGCGCTCAGAGGGCCGGCCAATGGAAGCGCGGCGCGCCCCGCGGCACGTGCGCCCCTGCCCAGCCGGGCCGAGTGCGTGCCGGCCGAGCTCCCGGGCGCGGAGCGCGCGGGGCGGGGGCGCGCGGGCGAGGCGGGGCGCGGGCGGGGCGCGGGCAGTGCTGAATGCTGATTGGCCGGCACTGCGTTCCGAGGCCGTTAACGGCGGCGCGGCGGGGCCGCGGCTCCAAAACAAAGGGCTGGCGGCCCGCGGGGCGGCGGCGGGAGGATGCCTCGCGCCCTGCGGAGGCGACAACGGCCGCAGCGCGTTCCGGGTCGCGCCCGGGCCGCTTGAGAACCCAGCCCGCGCTGACCGAGGCCTTGGCCGGATGGGCGCTGCGGGCCGGGGCGCGGACCGCGGAGCGGCCGTGAGTACGGGCGGGCCTGGACACTGTTGCGCGGGCGGCTACTTTGTGGCGACCCAAGGAGCCTGCGGCTGCGGGCGGGGTCCGGAGGCACCTGTTGGGCGTCCAGGCGGGCGAGCGGGGCGCGAGCGGGCCGCACCTGTCGATGTTTTCCTTCTGATTTGATTCTTTGATTTGTTGGTATTTGGTTCCCTCCGTTTGGAGCAGACCAAAAAGCCTAATATTTGTTCCCTCCCCCCGCTTTCTTCCCTCCTTCTCTCACCCCCGCCCTGAAAAAAATATACAGAGGGAATGAACTACATAATACAGGCTTTTCCCTCTTTAAAAAAAATAACTCGCCATTGGGGAGGGAAATGAGGCCAAGAAAGGTCTCCTAGGAATAATTAAGAAAAGGGGGAAACGTTTTCAAGTTGCCCACATAAAGGTCGTGACTAAAATGAATTGCCCTCCGCGTTAGTTCCCCACTTGTGGCAACTGGCTCTATTAAAGCAGAGCTTGCAAATGCCTTCGCTTTGGAAACCTGCTGAGCAGGGTCCCCCTCCCCCAGCCTTGCCTGTGATTGCATATTTGATGTCCAAATTGTGTGCTGGGTTTTAGGATAGAAAGAATGCTGAATTCTGTTTCAGGTAGATAGTGGCTTTGGAAGATACCAATGTCCCCACCCCCAAGCCTTTTCTGTTCAGTTGCATTTCTTTTTTCTTTTTGTATCCAAAACATACACACCTTAAACTGTCCATTTCTTTGCCAAGAATGTTGTTTTTTCCGCCAACCTGAGTCCCTCACTCCCCTAAACTACCCAAGCCTCAAGGCAAGGCTTGCCTGCTCTGGGAAACCCTTTCAGGTGCTTCACATGCCCAGGCTGCCCCTCTCAGCTGTGCGCCCTTCAGCCTCTGCTCTGTTCTAGGGGATGAGACAGAGGTTTGATGAGCCCCTGCCTTGTGCCAGGTGCTGCGCTCCGCCCCAGCGCGGGCGAGTTTCACAGTCCTGCGCTGGTCTCCCTGCCCCTGGCTGTGGGCTCTTGGGTGGCAGTAGTGACACATCTGGAGAATGTAAAGCGAGGCCCTCCCCTCGCAGCTCGCAGGCGAGTGTGTTCTGCTGATGGGAACCCCTCAGAGCTGGGACCAGGACAAACTCAAGTCTTAAAACAACCACATAGCACAGGGTCGGGCCTGTTTTGGACACTTTAAAAAAATGATCTTAATTACTAATCTGAGCAATAGTCCTTCTGCTTTTTAAATGAAGTCCTTATTTGGAATAATTGTAAATTTACATACAAATTGCAAAACAAAGTACAGGCCATCCCAGTGTGCTCTGCACACAGTGTTACCTCTCTCTTTGTTCCCATCCTACATTGCTGTGGTTCATTTGCCAAAATTAGCAACTGACACGGGTCCATTCCTTTAAGTAAGTTCCAGACATGCAGTCTTTCTGTTTCTGAAGCACTAAAATGAATAAAGCTCTTTTTACGTTGAGAGCGGTGCCCCTTTAGTGTCCGTCTCTGGTTCCGCCAGTCCTCCCTAAGTTCCACGAGGACCCTGCGTCAAGGAGCAGGGTGGGAGTGCAGAGGCCAGGGGCTGGGGTGTCGTTTTAATGCACTTTGCCCCCCAGAGGACCGATAAAAGGAGTGTAGTTGGGAATGCGAAGCAGCAATAGAAGTCTACCTGCTTTAAAACCATTTTCTGACACTTTTCATTCCACATTCACTTGGTTTTGAATTTTTAGAAAAGTAGTTAGATCTGTTAATCAGCAAAACCTGCAGGGAGTGGGAATTTTGACAAGAGATTTCGGCAGAGGTCAGAGAAAGTTCCGAACAGCCAAGTCACTGGAGGGCCAAGTGTTCTGGGGAGGGCAGCGAGAGTTAATTTCTGGAAAGAAGTCAAGAGGATGAGATGGACTTGGCCAGCTGGGTGACACTGTGACAGAGACAGGGTACTGCGGAAAACCTGTGTGCTGCTGAGAGTAGATTAGAAATCCTGCAGCAGCCAACACCGCACCCCGGAAAGGGACCCCTGCTCTGGCACCTGCCAGGCCTCAGAGCCGGGACCGTTGGTCTTGCGAAGTGGAGCCGAGCTTGCTAACTCTGCCACACTACAGTGACGTGACCTCTCGCATGATTCTCTGGGCCACTGTGTGCATCGCGTATTACCCCCATTTAAGGATAAGGTAACAGCTTGGCCACCAAGTCCATGGCACAGTTTGAGTGGAGCCTTCTTTCACCCTTGTCCCCACCCCCCACCCAGGGCAGCCTGTCTCTTGGCAAACCTCACCTGCTGGCTCCATCATGCAGCCACCTGTCTTCTCAGCCGCAGCGTACTCCCTGCCCCCACTCCCTTGAGCACACTGGCCCCCTTTTCGATTCCTCTTTGCATTTTGGGTCTTTCCCTTCCCTTGCACAACACCGGGCTTTGAATGTTTGCTTATGTTTTGTTTAGCATGTGACCAGTAATTTTAGATTACCAACTTCTTTCTTCTTGCTTCAATTCAGTCTTCTAGGTCTAGTCCCACCCTCTCATCCTGTATCTTTTTCCCTTTTAGCAAGGAAGCAAGCAACCTTTGCTAGAATGTCTCAAGGTCATGATGGGAAACTTTGTTACTAGTGGGAGAATTAAAGAAGAATGTATCGAAGTTTCTTCCGAAAGAAAGGATTAGTGCAAACTCATTAATCAGTGGTCTCATGGGAGATGTGGAGACAGGACCTGGCCCCTAGTGGGAGGAGAGCTGGGGACAGAGGCATCCCAGCCTCTGGGCGAGGCAGGAACCCAGACCCCAGAGAGGCAGGGCTCTGGGGTGCACAGAGGGCTGAGGGCACTTTGTCTGAGGGTAGCCACCCAGGGGGAGGACTGTCTTCTCCCCCCTCCCATTGGATCAGGGGTCCCCCAAGGCTGCAGGCCATGAAATGTGGAGAAAAGCTTTCTTCCTCTAACTGGCGTAGGGAGGGTTTGTGGGTGTGAGGGGCACCCGGTACTGCCCAAGGCCCGCAGTGCCCATGCCACCACCCTCTGATGTAAACCCTTCCAGGCCTTTGCGTGCCAGTGTGAGTTTGAATTGTCAGTACATACACATGTTATCAAAATCAAAAGTTACCAAAAAAGCAAACACACTGCTTTTAGTCACCTTCCCTGTCCTTCCTGTCCGCATCCTGAGATCCACTGCTTCGTGTGAAAGTGTTGGCCAGTGCCTGGGTCAGGCTTTAGGAGCTCTCTACTCTTTTGTTATTATAGGCAACGTTGTAACAACCAGTATGCAGTTAGGTTGCCCTGGTGCAAGTGAGTGGGAGCTAGTGCCTGGGGTGGCCCCTGGCCCCGAGCACTGATGGGTGTTGTTAGCATAAGGCTGCATCGAGGCCTGCTCTCCATGGTGGTGTTACCAGCGCTCTTAGAATCTTTGCCAACCTGCTAGATTGTGAGGCAGGTATCAGTGTGCCTTGATTTGTGTAGATGAGTGTAATGAGTAAAATTCATGCCTGTCTACCTGTCTACAGGCACTGTGGTCCAGGGTGCAGACCCTCTGGCTTTGAATCCAGCCCAGTGTTACTGTGTAACATTGGCAGATTGGTGAACATCTCTGGGCCTCAGTTTCCCAGTCTGCAGAGTGGGACTAATAATACCATGCATCTCTTAAGGCTGCTGTTAATTCATTTGATTTTCATAGAGTCAGCTGCTTCAAGTGCTGGCTGTGGCCGTGCAGCCCTGGGAGAGTCTGCGTTTCCGTGCCCGCTGCCGGCCTGGGGTTCTGCTTTCTCCATGAACTCCGGCCGGACACAGCAGGTCATGTGAGCACGCACCGTGTCATTTTGAGCTGTGTTTTCTTCCCAAGCTCCCCTGGAGCTCTCTCCACCAGCGCACCCCAGTGACGGGGAGACCCCAGTTCCTCCCACACTGACAAGCCCGCTGCTTGTCCGCCTGGTGCCTCCTTTTTCTCCATGGTGAGGCGGAGGCCTGGGACTGGAGCTCACCTGCCAGGTAGTGGGAAGGCTGGGAGGAAAAGCAAATGGCGTGGAGAACAGAGAGAAAGGGGCGCCTGGTGGCCTGGGGGGAGTGAGGACCTGGCAGGGTACTTTAGAGGGGGGAGGCCCTTGGCCAGCCTCCATTCTATTCTGTAAGTGTCAGAACTCTCTAAGGTTCATTTCTTACTGTTTTTGTCTTCAGAAGTGTGGTGACGGCACCATATGGATGCAGGCCTGATTCACGTCCTCCTAAAATAAGTGTGCATGCTTATTTCAGGAGAGAATCTTCTGGAACCCAGAATACTGCTTTTGCTCTAAAAATTACCTCACTCATCTCTTTTCGGGGGATGGTAGCTCCCCCCCGCCCCGCCTGGGGACATAACGTCCAGTAGAGGATGCGGTTCGCTTGATATGTTTGCTTTTTAGTCACTTTTAAAGGCGGTTCCAAACCACGCCTGACCGCTGCTCTGCTGACCCCCTCGGGGTGGGACAAGGGTGGGGATGCCAAAACACCCTCCTCGGCCTTGGGAGGGCTGACCATGAACCCAGAGGATGGACCAGGCTCCAAGATGTGACAGGGCCCCCCTGAGGGAAGGGGCTGTCCAGACCACTGGTGGCTCCTCAGGTAGGAGATGCCTTTGGTGGGGGGGGGGGGCTGTCCATTGGAGGCCTCAGTAAACTGACAGGCATACATGGCATTGAGAAACTGAAAATAAGCCCTTGGCAAGTTGCCACTTTTAAAGGTGTTGTCCCATTCAAAGTTTAAAAAATGAGCCTTGGTTGCCCTGGCTGGTGTGGCTCAGTGGACTGAGCATAAGCCTGTGAACCAAGGGGTCGCTGCTTTGATTCCCAGTCAGGGCACACGCCTGGGTTGCAGGCCAGGTCCCCAGTAGGGGGTGCTCAGGAGGCAACCACACACTGATGGTTCTCTCCCTCTCTTTCTTCCTCCCTTCCCCTCTCTCTAAAAATGAATAAAGTCTTTTTAAAATAAAAAATGAGGAGTGTCCCCCATTCTGATCATGAATAGAAATGATGATCGCGTGTGTGAGAGCAGACTAAGTGCAGGGCGCTGTCCATAGGTTTCCAGTCAGGTTGCAGGGAGCGGTGCTTTTGCCACTGAAGGGGACTAAGAACTCTGAAGACCTGAACAACTAGCCTTCGAATAATCCAGGATGTCTGTCGGCTTCTTACATTATGCCTTAGGTTAAAAGGAAGTTCAGAAAAAGGAGAGAAGGGATAAAACAGAAGTTATTAATTTAAGGCTCCTTTCAATGGGGGGAAAAAAGGGGCTGGTGAAGATAGTAACACAGACTCAACATGAGTTCAATGTGAAGTGAAGTCAGAACAAGTTTACTCCTTCCTTATTGGTCATTGGTGACCAGTGGGTCTTGTGTGGGTTCAAATGCATCATGGACAGTGTGGGACGCGTGGGAGGGGAGTCAAGACCAGACGTAGCTGGGGCAGGGCAAGGGCTTCACCGGCTGGGCTGGGGCAGTTGGTATCCAAGTTGACACTTTTGTGCCCTCCCTGGAGCAAGTCAGTGAGCTTATCAAAGATGGGAGGGTTGCTAGGGTTCAAATTCATAAAGGGTCCAGTAGGTTGGAACAACAGGTAAAGTCTGATTAAATGTATTGGGGCTAATGCTTTGTTAGATAGGGTGAGGGTCTCAGGGTGTGGGCAGTTCTGCATGTTACTACTAAACATTCTTGCTAAGTGTTAAGATGTAGCACAGTATTTTGCAGACCAGCTGCAAACAGGATGAGCTTGACAGGAACCCAACAGATTAATGTAGCAACTGCAAAGAAGAAATCAATGTGTAATTAACTGAACAGGGTGCGTAAGCAATGGCTAAGCCTCCCTTAGGGACATAGCTTTGGATATGAATTCTGCGTCCTTTACTTGCTCCCAGTAAATGAGTAAAAAAAACTACATTTCCACAACCAGGTCTCCTTCTTGAACAGAGCACCCCAAGCAGTGAACCCCTTGAATTTGGTAACAAGTTGTCCTTGATTCCAAAGAACCCCAAGGGACAAAGTCAGGACAGACATGTGATGTAATGGCAGCTAATGGGGAAGGAGGTGTGTTTTGGGGCTTAGTGACTGGGATTACCCGAGGCAGTCAGGCTTGTTGAGAAATACACTTGTAAAGACCACAGACCGGAGAAGGAAGGGGCGTCATTGGAGAGGGCAGGTGTGGCTGTGGGCACGCGTGCCGTGTGCGGCGTCCCCTCCGCCGCAGGCTGGCTGGCTGGCTGGTTCTCTCCAGTGCGCCGTGTGATCAGGGCTGTAAATTGTTTATGGCGTGAGGTAGGATCCAACTTCTCCTCCGCCTAGGCAGTTTTTATTTAAACCGCTCTTTCCTGGTGGGCCACAGCGTCGCTTTGGCTATAGCTGGTGTCCATCTGTGAGAGGCGTAGGTCTGCCTCCAGCCCTGCTTTCACGTCGAGTGGGCCTGTTTTTGTCCCGAGCCAGTGTCACACTCTTGATGACTCCGGTGGAAAGTGACAGGCCCGGCTCTCAGGCAAACTCTGGGAGAGAACACGCTCCCATCTTGCTCTTCACCACTTTGGCCTTTGACACGAAGGGGTTCAGGATGCGCTACCTCAGAATGTGGTACCTGAGGCTGAAGATCTTAGGCTGAGAACACAGCCTGGTATGTGAGAACACAGCAGAAGCAGAAGGGTCCATCTGACCTCTTCGCCTCACGCTTACGTCCAGAAACAGTCCATAAAACTCCTCTGCAAGGGGTGCCTCCCTGTACCAGGAGGGGCAGAGACATTCTTATCACCAGAGACGGGGAATCTGGGGCCAAGAAATCAGTGTACACAAATCTTGTTAAGCTAACCTTTATTTTTCTAGTTATTTCTTCACCATGGACTAGCCCAGCCCCACCCCAAACCCCTCTGCCTGGTCAGTTCTTCACAAATGTATTGATTCTCTGTCTAAAACATGTAAAAGTTTCCTGCTCTGGTGACTTCTGTAGGCTTTCATTCTTTTGTAAAAGCCCCTATGGTGTAAGTTCAATGAAATGTGTATGCTTTCCTCCTGTCCATCTGTCTTTATTGGTTTAACTTTCAGATCCAGCCAGGAACCCTTAGAGGGTCAAGGAAAACTTTTCCCTTCCCTACAGACACTTATAGGGTAAGTTTTAGAACCAAGTGTGTGTCTGTGTCTTTCTTTCTCAGAGTCCCTGGTTCACACACACCAACACACCTTCCTGGATTTTGATTTGAATTACATTTCATTTAAAAATTACTTTCAGTCCTGGCTGGTGTCCCTCAGTGGATTCAGTGCCGGCCTGCAAACCAAAGGGTCACCAGTTCAATTCCCAGTCAGGGCACATGCCTGGGTTGTGGGCCAGGTCCCCAGTGAGGACCATGGGAGAGGCAACCACACATTGATGTTTCTCTCCCTCTCTTCCTCCCTCCCTTCCGCTCTATCTAAAAATAAATAAAATCTTTATTTAAAAAAAGAAAGAAAATTATAGTGAACTTTTTTCTTGTACTGCTGTGATTGAGGTGTGGTATCAGGTTAAGCTTCTTTTTCTAGAAGAGCTTGTGTCAGATCAGGGTTATTCGGCAGAACTTATCAGTGATATTCCCTAGGCCTTTCAGGTTTTTTTTATTTGTTTGTGCATATACTGGGGGAGGAACCATTTTAGCAGTGATTCCTTTTCTTTTAGTTAATAGGATTATTCTTGAACCAGTTTTAAAAAGTTACATTTTTTCTAAAGATTTTGTGGTTTCCATTTTATTTTTTTAATTATATTTTATTAATTATGCTATTTGTCCTAATTTTTCCCCCTTTGCTTCCCTCCACCCAGCATCCCCCACCCCCTCAGGCAATCCCCCCACCCTTGTTCATGTCCATGTGTCATGGGTGTAAGTTCTTTGTTTACTCTCTTTCCTACACTGCACTTTACAGCCCCGTGGCTGTTCTGTAATTACCTGTTTGTACTTCCTGATCCCCTCACCTCTCACACATTCTCCCCCACCTGTCTCCCATCTCATTACCTTTAAACCTTTGGTGTTTTAATGATGATGTGTCTTGGAGTGGGCCTCTTTGCATCCATCTTGTTTGGGACTCTCTGTGCTTCCTGGACTTGCATGTCTATGTCCTTCACCAAATTAAGGAAGTTTTCTTTCATTATTTTTTTCAAATAGATTTCCACTATTTTTCTCTCTCTTCTTCTGGCACCCCTATGAAGCAAATGTTGGAATGCTTAAAGTTGTCCCAGAGGCTGCTCGCACTGTACTTATTGTTTTGGGGTGATTCTCTTTTCTTCTTATTGTTCTGATTGTTTTGCTTCCTTATGTTCCAAATCATTGATTTGCTTCTCAGCTTCATCCACTCTACTGTTGTTCCCCTGTAAGTTGTTCTTTATTTCAATCAGTATATCCTTCATTTCTGACTGGACCTTGTTTATGCTGCTGGGGTCCTCACTAAGTTCCTTGAGCATCCTTGAAACCAGTGATTTGAACTCTGCATCTGTTCAAGATAGATTGCTTATTTCTATTTCATTTAGTTCTTATCTGGAGTTTTGATCTGTTACTTCATTTGGGCCATGTTTCTTTGTCTCTTGGTTTTGGCAGCCTCCCTGAGTTTGCTTCTGTGTGTTAGGTAGAGCTGCTTTGACTCTGCGTCTTGGTAGTGTGCCCTAATGTAGTAGGTGTCCTGTAGGGTCCAGTGGCACAGCCTACCCTGTCACCCAAGCTGGGTACTCAAGGTGTGCCCTTCGCGTGGACTGAGTACACCCTCTTCTTGTAGCTGAGCCTCAGGTGCTGTTGGCAGATCAATGGGAGGGACTTAGGCCAGTCTACTGCAAGGATTGTCTGTGACCACTCACCACCAGCCTCCACCCTCTGTAGAGGATCAGCTGTGCAGGGGTAAGGTGGTGGTGCTCTGACATGGTCTATAGCTGTCCACTGGGTGCGCTGTCCCTGGCATTTCCCTGTGGTGCAGACCAAGGTCAGCCCCCACCTGTATTTTGCCTGGGGCCACCCTTCCTAAAGCAATCTGAGATGACTGCTACTTGGGCTGGGCTTGGAGATTCCCAGGCAAAGCCAAGTTATGAACCTAAGCTGGCTGCTGCTTGTTTGATAGGATTTAGGAAGTTGTGCAGGAGGAGCCAAGTCCAGCCATTCATATGTAAAAGCAGCTTGGGTGGGCCCTAAGTTGGATGGGGTAGAGTCTCGGGGGATCTCCAAGGCAGGTCAAACACTGTCAGCCAAGTTGTGGGTGGAGGATTTAGAAAAGGGACAATAGCCTCTGCTCACCTTGGTGCCAGACACTTGTTTCTCCCAGGTGCTAGATCTCAGAGGGAGTGAGTCTGAGTGGGAGAGTACGAGTGTGGGTTCTTCAAGGGGAAATGCTTGTGGCTCTAGCATTTCTTCCTCCAACTCAATCTCCACTGGTTTTTGCAGCCAGAGTTGTGCAGACTTCCTGGCACTGGAAGGTTCAGTTGGGGGGCCTGGTGTGGGGCTGGGACTCCTCACTCCTGAGATATCCCTCCCGAATTTTTATCCACCACACGTAGATGTGGGACCAGCCTGTTCCATGTCTGTGTACCTGCTACCAGTTTGGATGGATGTGGTTTTTTTAACTTCGTAGTTGTCAGACTTCCATTCAACCCAATTTTTGGTTCTGAGTGATGGTTGTTCTATATTTTAGTTGTAATTTAGATGTGGTTGTGTAAGGAGGCAAGCCATGTCTGCCTACGCTGCCATCTTGACCAGAAGTCCTGTGGTTTCCATTTTAAATGTATTGACTTAAATTGATCATCCTATTATCCAAAAGTGTGGTATCCTATTTCCATTTCTATTTGATCTCTCCCCCCTCTCCCCAATAAGTCTCACCAGAGGTTTGCCAGTTTTGTTTGGTTTTTGCAAACACTTTTGGCTTCGTACCTCCCTAGTGTGTTCAGGTTTTTTTTTTTTTTGTTTGTTTGTTTGTTTTTTAAGATTTTTTAAATTTATATTTAGAGAGTGGGGGAGGGAGAGAAACATCAATGTGGGAGAGATACTTCTGTCAGTTGCCTCTCACATGCTCCCAGCTGGAGACCTGGCCACGTCCCAGGCATGTGCCCTGACTGGGAATTGAACCAGTGGACTTCAGTTCACAGGTAGGCACTCAGTACACTGAGCCACACCAGCCAGGGCTCATTCTCTCTCTAAAATCAATAAATATATTCTCAGTTGAGGATTTAAAAAAAGAAATGGGTGTTCAGCTCCTTAATTTCATCTCTTTCTGATATACATCCTGTAAGATCATTCATTTACTTTTGAGTAGCATTAATTATTTTACTCGAAATAATTTCTAATTTCCATTATTCTTAGACTCATGGATATGTAAAAAGTACATTTCTTAATTTCTTTTTTTAAATATATTTTATTGATTATGCTATTACCATTGTCCCATTCCCCCCCCCACTTCACTCCCCTCCACTCTGCACACCCCCTCCCACCCACATTCCCCCACTTTAGTTCAGGTCCATGTGTCATCCTTATAAGTTCTTTAGCTTCTACATTTCCCACACTATTCTTGCCCTCCCCCTGTCAATTTTCTACCCACCATCTATGCTACTTATTCTCTGCCCCTTTTCCCCCTCTCTCCTCCTCCCACTCCCCTGTTACAAACTCCATGTGATCTCCATTTCTGTGGTTCTGTTCCTGTTCCATTGTTTGCTTAGTTTGCTTTTGTTTTTGTTTTAGGTGTGGTTGTTAATAATTGAGTTTGCTGTCATTTTACTGTACATATTTTTTATTTTCTTAGGTAAGTCCCTTTGACATTTCATATAATAAGGGCTTGGTGATGATGAACTCCTTTAACTTGACCTTATCTGAGAAGCACTCTATCTTCCCTTCCATTCTAAATGACAGCTTTGCTGGATAGAGCAATCTTGGATGTAGGTCCTTGCCTTTCATGACTTGGAATACCTCTTTCCAGCCCCTTCTTGCCTGTAAAGTCTCTTGAGAAATCAGCTGACAGTCTGATGGGAACTCCTTTGTAGGTGACTCTGCTTTTATCCCTTGCTGCTTCTAGAATTCTCTCCTTCATTTTAATCTTGGCTAATGTAATGATGATGTGCTGTGGTGTGTTCCTCCTTGGGTCCACCTTCTTTGGGACCCTCCAAGCTTCCTGGACTTTGGAAGTCTCTTTCCTTTGCCAGATTGGGGAAGTTTTCCTTTATTATTTGTTCAAATAACTTTTCCACTTGTTGCTCTTCTTCCCCTTCTGGTACCCCTATAATTCGGATGTTGGAACATTTAAAGATGTCCATGAGGTTCCTAAGCCTCTCCTCATTTTTTTGAATTCTTGTTTCTTCATTCTTTTCTGATTGGATGTTTCTTTCTTCCTTCTGGTCCACTCCATTGATTTGAGTCCCAGTTTCCTTCCCATCACTATTGGTTCCCTGTACATTTTCTTTTATTTCACTTAATGTAGCCTTCATTTTTTCATCTAATTTGCGACCAAATTCAACCAATTCTGTGAGCATCCTGATCACCAGTGCTTTGAACTATGCATCTGATAGGTTGGCTATCTCTTCGTTGCTTAGTTGTAATTTTTCTGGAGCTTTGATCTGTTATTTCATTTGGGCCTTTTTTTTCTCTCTCTCTCTTTTTTTTTTTTTGGTCTTGTCACGCCTGTTAAGTAGTGAGGGACGGAGCCTTGGGTGTTCACCAGGGCGGGGCAACCCATGTGGCTGGGTTGTGATGCTGTATGCAGGGGCAGGGTCTGAGAGGGAACAATGGCATTTGCTCCCTCTCTGCTGGCTTTCAGTCACTTTCCCCAGTTCCCCCAAGCAAATTGGGCCCTCCTGGTGCTGATTCCTGGGTGGGTGGGCTTGTGTATGTTCTAGGACCCTGTGGGTCTCTCCAACCAGTTAACTCTCCTATGAGGCTGGGAGTCTCTCCTGGCAGCTCAACCCCCACAGGTGTTTCCAATCAGTGTTTTGAGGCTTTATTTCCTGGAGCTGGGACCCTGGGTTGTGCGGTCTGTCTCACTGCCTGATTTCACCTGGTTTATCTGCGCACGAATGTGGGACCACCCGGTCTGCCTGCCACCTTGTACGCCATGCCCCTCCACAATCCGATGCCACCCTGTGCCTGGGGTCCGCCAGCCACCACTTTTTTTGCTGTGACCCCTCTCCACTTAACTGTCAGACTCCGCCCCTGCACCAGTCTGGATGAATGTGTCTACTTTAACTCCTTGGTTGTCAGACTTCCGTGCAGTCCAATTGTCTGTCAGTACTGTTTTTTTTTCCCCCTAAATTTTTGTTGTCCTTATTTTGATTGTGCGAGGAGGCAGTGTGTCTACCTATGCCTCCATCTTGGCCAGAAGTCTTCATTTCTTAATTGCTAAACATGAGTATTTTTCTAGTTATATTTTGTTATTGATTTCTACCTTAATTGTGTTGTGGTCAGAGAATATACTGTGAGTTCAGTCCTTAGGAATCTGTTGAGACTTACTGTGTGGTCAGTTTTTGTAAATGTGTGTGTGCTTTAAACGAGTGTGGATTCTGCTGTTCAATTTTTCTCATGTCTTTTAGGTGCAGTCTCTTCATCGCTGTGCAAATCCTCCAGATCTACACTCATCTGTGTTTGCTCTGTCAATTACTGAAAAGATGTAGTAAAATGTAAATATATTTTATAGTATGTATTTATATAGTATGTCCTATATAAATATGTACACATTAGTAGTGCTATATACTTAAATATACTGTGTGTATGTATATTGTAAATAAATGTATACTAAGTATATAAGTGTATAAAATATACTTTATTATATTTTGTATACTATAAGTAGTCATTCTATTCTGATTACTGATTTATGTATTTCTTCTTGTAGTTCTTTTTTTTTGCAGTTTGATTTTAGTAGTTTATCTGGGGGACAAAAAAGTGCAAGAGGCTGGTAGTTCTGTCAATTTTTGAATTATATATTTTGAGGCTATTATTAGGTAATATATGCACTTGTTTATCTCTTGCTGTTTTTACTATGAAGTAACCTATTTACCTGTCTAGTAAAGTTTTATTTGCATATTACAAATATGCAAATTTGTGTATTTTTTGGTGGGGCAAAAGTGGGATTACAGTCATTCATATAGAAACTAATACAATAAATTAAAAAAAATAAACTTTTATGTACTCAGGACTGTTACCCTATTTTGCCCCACCCCGTGTATCTTCCCTCTGCTTTGCCTGCTCTAGCTTTGTTGCGAATCACACAGACACAAGAAACACGTTTTAAAAATGGACTGCCAGCAAATAGCTGCAGACCCTGCCTGCAAGTTGCCGCCACCCCCCTTCCTGGCCTGGCCTTTCCAACCCTTTCGTGTCTCCATGTTTAGGGTGTGTCTCTTGCAAGTAGCATCTAGTGGGATTTTGTTCTCTGATCAGTCTGGAACCTTCAACTCTTAACATTTAGTCCATTTACATTTCCTGTGAGCAGTGCTCTGTTTGGCTGTAAGTCATCCTCCTTCCTCTGTGCTTCCTGTTTCTATCCTGCTTCTTTCCCTCTCCTTTCCTGCCTCCCTTGCAGGGGTGTCCAGCCCTGGGACACCCAACCCTATGCAGCCCCACACAAAATCGTAAATTTATTTAAAACCTTTTTTTCCGCTCATCAGTTTTCAGTAGTGTTTGTGTATTTAATGTGTGGCCCAAGGCAACTCTTCTTCCCTCTCACACATCCCCTAGTAGGGACCCAGCTTGCAACCTAGGCAGATGCCCTGACTGGGAATCAAACTGGCGGCCTGACCCCGTGGTTTGTAGGCCGGTGCTCAACCCACTGAGCCACATCAGCCAGGGCTAATTGTATCTTTTTAAAGCTCTGCAAGTCGTCGTTCGGTTTCCTACCCATGTATTTACCATTTTCTTTATTCACCACTCCTTCTTTTAGAGCCTGAAGTTTGGACTTTATCTAATGGTTGTCTTCTGTCCAAAAAGCACATCCTTAGACTTCTTTAGTGATATTTTTCTGAGGTCAGACTGTTCAGTTGCCTGAAGATATCATTTCCCAAATCCTCGAAAGGTATTTTCGCTGGATATGGAATTCTGGGGTGGCAGTTAGTACCGTTCAGAACCTCAAAGGCTCCTCTGCTGCCGCCTTCTGGGTTCCATTGTTTTCCTTTGGAGGTTTTTCTGTTGAAAGGTGAATTTCCCTTTCTGGATACTTATAAGGCTTTTTTTGCTTCTTTGGTTTTCTGCACTTTTATCAAGTGGCTGATGTGACTTTATTTTTATTTTTTATACTTGTAATTATTGGACCTCTGAAGTCTGGATTGGTGTCTTTAATTCTGGAAAATCCTCGGTCTTTTATCACTTCCTGTGTTACCTCCGCCCCATTTTCTTCGCACTTTCCTTTCTGTAAATGTGCACGTGTCTGTTCTTCGGGTGTCATCCAAGAAGTTACTGGCAAATCCAATGTCATAAATTTTTGTGTTCTATTTTATTCCAAGAGTTTTGTACTTTTAGCTCTTACATTTAGGTCTTTGATCCATTCTGAGTTGTTTTTGGTTTATGGCTAAGGGAGGGGTCCACCCCCGTCCATTTGCACGTGGACACCCTGCCGTCCCGCTGGCATTCATGGAACGTCCTTCCCCCACTGCATGGCCTCAGGCACCTTCTCGAAAATCATTTGACCACATCCAAAGGTTCATTTCTGTGCTGCTACGCAGTTTCTTAAAGATTAATTAATAGTGGATCCATCACTTGTATTCATAAATGTCATGGTGCTTTGAGTGATTGATTCCATGATTTGGGACAAGATCTATCTCGTGCTGCTGTCGGCCCCACTGAGACGGGATTGGCTGCTGTTTCCTGAAGCCATGCACAGCGTCAGGCGTATCGGATCAAATGTTTTTCTCAAGTTATTTGAATGTAAAAGTAGTTCCTCTGCCACTTTCAACTAAGTTTAGAAAGGTTAAACAGTGATGAAGTGTGAGTGTTTTTTGTGTCCAGTTAATGCAAAAGGACGAGATCTTTACCCAGAAAGTCCTGCCTGTGCCCCATCCTTCGCATGCATCCTAGACACACCTTCGTGGTGTGTTTCATTCTCTCCGTGACTCGCTGTTTGTCTTGACTCATTGACAGGTTGTGACGTTCTTCTCTCATCCCAGCTGTGTGGACAGTGCCACACGCCCTCGGAACAGCGACGGCTCTTGCGTGCATGTTCCAGTGCTGCTTCTGCCAGAGAGCCCCGCAGAGCCGCAGTTCCTCCGGTGCCAGCCCTGAGCTGCGCGGCGCGTGCCCGGCAGAGATGGTGAAGATGACAAAATCCAAAACCTTCCAAGCTTATCTGCCAGACTGTCACCGGACGTACAGCTGTGTCCACTGCAGAGCCCACCTGGCCAATCATGATGAGCTGATCTCGAAGGCAAGTGGTTTGTGCCTACAAGTAGATGAGGTTCCTTACCAACGATTACCGTCCCTGGTTAGCAGGTGGCCGAGACAGGTAGCGAAGCATCACATGGCTGCCTGGGTTTGCTGTGTCCCGAAAGTCTAGGGCCTTCCGGGCAGCGATGATGAAAGTTCTGTGCGTGGTTACGTGTGTCTACCCCGCGCACTCATGGTCATTCCATGGTGGCTGGGTTTGGCAGGCCAGGGCTCTGGGACGCCCGTGGTCCCAAGGAGCGAGCTGAGTCGCTTATCTGCCCGAGCAGCAAAAGTTGTGTGAAACCAGACCCACGGAAGGAACAGAGGTGGTCTAGAAAATCTGGGAAAATAGTGTAAGGAGAAGGGAATTAAGACTTTCTTAAAACTTATAATGGTTAAGGAAAGAGGCTGTCGGGTGGAGAATGGAATCTTTCGGGAAAATGCCCAGGAGGGAAGCGCTGGGCCCTCTTTGCTGCCTGCCAGATGTGACAAGAACAGGCCCTTCCTTTCTTATTAGGAAGAACTCTTTTTTTTTTTTTTTAAAGCTATCATTTACTTATTTTTAACAATATTTTATTTATTTTTAGACAGAGGGGAAGGGAAGGAGAAAGAGGGAGAGAAACATCAATGTGTGGTTGCTTCTCACATGCCCCTACTGGGGACCTGGCCCACAACCCAGGCATGTGCCCTGACTGGGAATTGAACCAGCAATCCCTTGGTTCACAGGCCGGCGCTCAATCCACTGAGCCACACCAGCCAGGGCAGGAAGAACTCTTTATTAGCAGTGTGTAATGCTTAGAATTACCCTCTTATGAGCTTTTATTTTTTAAAGATTTCATTTATTTATTTTTAGAAAGAGAAGGGAGGAGAAAGAAAGTGAGAGAAACATCAGTGTGTGGTTGCCTCTCAAATGCTCCCTACTGGGGACCTGGCCTGCAACCCAGGCATGTGCCCTGACTGGGAATCAAACCAGTGACCCTTGGGTCTGCAGGTCGGCACTCAATCCACTGAGCCACACTAGCCAGGGCCCTCTTGTGAACTTTTCACACAATCCAAACATAATGGCTGAGTGAATGTTCCCTTGGGAAGCAGCTATAGCCTTCTCCCACCTACCCACACAGGTCTTAATCCCTGCCCACCCATTCTTATAGGTCATGACCCCTCCACCCATTTTCACAGGCCATCACTCCTGCCTGTCCTCACAGGTATGCCTTTCTGGGCTCCAGGAACCTCGTCCTCTTTCCAACACAGGGTCTGTTTGGAAATTGTGTGTTTCAGGAATCTCTCCTTAGGCTTGGTTCACTCAAGAAGAACATTTATCCTCTTGTGTTTTTACTAGTTAATAATGAGAGGTCGTCTCATTTATGTTCATCATTTAAAATAAAAACTGTTATGGCAGAATTTCTGCCCTCTCATTGCTTCCTCAGCTCCTTTGTCCACTCAGAGGTTTCCGGTCAGAAGCGGAAGTACCTCAGACACCTGGTTTCTCGGTTGCTTTCCGCAGCCTCCAGGCTGGGGCTCAGTGTCCCATAGTGAGCTCCCGACACCGAAGCTGCAGGTGCCTTTCTGACCTGTTTTCTGAAGCCTTGGGGTGAATCCAGCTTGAGGTGGGCAGAGGGAACGGGAGCTGCTCCTTCCAAAGAACCCTCAGGCCCTGAAGCTGGTTTTTGAATTACATCAAGGGCAGAGGCCTGCCAGGTGGAAATAGTCCTGCCATTGAGCAAGTGGTGTGGGATGAGAGGGTGCTCGGGTGGCCGAGCGCACCGGCTGCCGGGACGTGTCAGATGTGTGTTTCGGCTGGTGAGGGAGCACACCGCTGCGTTTGGCCCCTGCTTCAGCGCTCTTCAACCCTTTCATCTCATGGCACACGTAAACTAATTACCAAAAATCTGTGGCATACCCCAAAATAGATTTTTTGCTGATCTGACAAAAAAAACAGGTATGATTCTGATGATTTGCACTGCAGAGCTTGTCGTATTGGCTGTTGTCAGCTTTTTTTAGTATGAAAAGAGGTCAGTGCCCCTGACAGAGTGGTCTGGTAGTGCATGATTTAAAGACTCTTGCAGCATGCTGGTTGGAAATCGCTGCCCGTGTGGTTGTTTCATGACACCCGTCACCGAGCAGAACCCCGTTCGTGTGAAGCTGGCGGTGCTGTCCTGACGGCTTCAGCAGCCTCTGGGCCCGTCTCTGCGTTAACAGGCAGGCCCCTGGCCCAAGAAAGCCTTCCTGGTACAGGCAGGTCCGGTTACTAGAGGATTTGGTCTAATCTGCAGACTGAATCTGGAGGCCGCATCTGGCAGACCACCTTTTTTGTGAAGTTCTCTGTATCATCTGTGGCTACTCTCGTGCCACAACAGAAGAGTCGCAACAAAGTGTGTGTGGCCCCCGAAGCCTAAGATACTTGCTGGCTCTGATCTCCCGCAGCTTGCAGAGCCCCACTGTGTTGGACTGCGGCCTGAATCTGAGCCCCACGTCTGATCAATCTCTGGTTCAAACCCAGAGATGCGATCTCGTGTGAAAAGGAAGCACTTGCCGAATAGGCGAGAATTAGGAAAAGCATTCTAGAAAAGTGAAGGCTGATAGGAATGTGTGGAAAGTCTGTAAGATGACTCTTTAAGTTGCACATAAAATAATATTCCTAATTCTAGGAAGCCACTTAAGGGAAGAACCCCTTTTAAGTCTGAAAGCTGTATATTTAAATCAAAACACTGCTAGTCTCAGGCTTGGTTTTGCTGCAGTAACAAAGAACCCCGAATCTCAGTGGCTTAAAACAAAGGTTTATTTCTTCGGTGAGATGTTCATCATGGGTCGGCTGGGCTCACTCTTTAATTATAAAGGAAAATTGTTTGTAATTACACATTAAAGTGATGCATGTATATAAAGTGAAAAATGAGAATGAATTTTCCTCCTTCCATATGTCAACTCCATTCCTTAGAGTTGTCACTTAGTGGGTTGTTGTTGTTTTTTGGTTGGTTGGTTTTGTTTTGTCTTTTGTTGCTGTATGTCCATGAGAACACATTTTCACTTTTTTTTTCCCCAAGATTTTATTTATTCATTTTTTTAGAGGGAAAGAGAAGGAGAGAGAGGGAGAGAAATATCAATGTGTGGCTGCCTCTCATGCGCCCTCTACTTGGGACCTGGTCCGCAACCCAGGCATGTGCCCTGAATGGGAATTGAACTGTTGAACTGGCAACCCTTTGGTTTGCAGCCTGCACTCAATCTACTGAACTACACCAGTCAGGGCTTACTTTTTATTTTTTTTTTCTTTTTAAGGTGAGTTTCTTTATGTACTTTTAGAGAGAAGGGAAGGGAGGGAGAAAGAGAGGGAGAGAAACACCTATGTATGAGAGATAACATAGATCAACTGCCTCTCGCACACCCTCAACCCAGGAATGTGCCTTGACTTGGAATCAAACCAGCAACCTTTTGGTTCATAGGTTGGTGCTCAATCCACTGAGCCACTCCAGCCAGAGCCAGTTTCACTTTTTTTCCTTAAAGTTTTAAAGATTTTATGTATTTATTTTTAGAGGGGAAGGGAGGGAGAAAGAAAGGAAAACATTGATGTGTGAGAGATACATTGATCAGTTTCCTCTCGCTCACCTCCAACTGGGGACCTGGCTCGGAACCCAGGCATGTGCCTTGACTGGGCATCGAACCAGCGATACTTCAGTTTGCAGGCCAATGCTCAGTCCACTGATCCGCACCAGCCAGGGCCATTTTCGCTTTAGAGAAAGGGCTCGCGACTTGTCATTTTGCAGCTAGCTCTCCTCACCGAACAGCGCTTTTCGACTGTCTTCCCACCCGCACTCACAGCGTCTGTCTGTCCCTTTCCCCTTTCTTCCACGTTGCATGAATCCTCATGTGAATCAAGTCCACTGTCTGCGTGCCTCTTGGTGGGTGTCTGTCGTGATTTTTGTGATTACAAACACTAATGGCCACCGTTCTCATCACATTTCCCTTCATACGCACACTGATTCGTTTTTTGCACTCAGTTCTGAGAAAAGCGGGATTGCTGGGCCGTTCATTGCGGACCTTCCACATGCTGGTGCTGTCGGCCTGAGTTCCCACTGCCCTTCCTCGCAGCCTTCGAATTTGGGCCAGGTGACAGGCAGAGAAACCAAGACTGTGTGCTTGATTTAGTTTGTATTTCACTGGTGACTTTTGTAGTCGTCTGTTCCAGCGGTCATTGGAGCCTGGCACCTGCGCAGGAGAGGCCCCCCCCCCCACCAGTGTCCCCATTCCCAGGAGGGCGGGGGTCGTGAGAGCTCAGGCTGGGAATGATCTGATTATATCAGGGAGGCACTGGTACCCTATTCTGCATCCTAAGTCATCTGAGAATACATAAGCACGCTACGAGCTATTTCTCAGCTTTATAACACTTTCCTAGGGTGAGCTGTCCTTTCCTCCAGGTAAGGGGCCATCATCTTGGGCTGTGACTTTGCTTTTATTTCAATGGAAGAGCAGGAAAACATCCTCTTACTCCTAATATCTGACAGACGGGGTGTCCTGTGCCGGCAGAGAGTGAGATCGCCTGGGCAGCCCCTCTGGGGCTCTGGGGCTCCGTGACTCCCAGGCCCTCCTTTTGGGAAGATGCTTGTCCTGCTCGGGGCACTGAGCGCCGCGGCCCTTCAGCTCATGTCTGCGTGACCTGAGACTCGGCTTCGCCACTCTCATTCCAAACTGCCAAACTCACCATCGCTTTTTGCCCTCTCACAGCAAGCCTCCTAAAACTACTTTTTTTCTTTGCAGTCCTTTCAGGGAAGTCAGGGACGCGCCTACCTCTTCAATTCTGTGTGAGTACTGCTGCCGTGTAGCCTCGCAGACGTGCCGTGTTCGCCGTCAAGTCGCATCTGTCTGTCCATTCAATTCCTCAAAGCTGGAGTAGATAAATAGTGTTCTCCAGTGGCCTAAAATTACCCAGCGTCTCTTACATGATCTTTAAAGAGTTCCCTGTCTCTGGTCTTGAGAGTTTCGGGAAAGCATGAGGCTCATAACTGAGGAATTAGTCCCGCACACACGCTGTGGCCTGCTTGCCATTTGTGGTAGGTTTTGAGTGTTGCAGCAGCAGAACTGTGGCCACCGCCCCATAGCTGTTCCCTGGGATTCTCATGGGGAAATAAAAAGTCGTTCCTTCTCGTAAGAGGTGGCGGTGGGCAGGCGCTGGGGGAGGCAGGGAGTTAAGAAGCAACAGTGCCGCATTTCTGGTAACCATTTGGCTCAAGAAGTCACCGCCCCCCGGGGTGGGATCCAGGCGGGGGTGGAAGTGCTGCTGCCAGCCCAGGGTCCCTCCAGGGGCGGGGCCCCCATCACCTGCCCCTCCTCCCTGCAGGGTGAACGTGGGCTGCGGCCCCGCAGAAGAGAGAGTCCTCCTCACTGGCCTGCACGCCGTCGCGGACATCTACTGTGAGAACTGCAAAACCACACTCGGGTGGAAATACGTGAGTAACCGCCTCGTTCTGACATCTCTGAGACACTCAGACTTACTCTAACAAACAAAACATTTACACACGAAAACAAAATCTGCAGAGGTGTGAAATCGCCTCCCCGCCCCCCTCCCCCCCACCGGAAGCGTGACGTGTGATCCTGTTGGTCAGAGGGTTCCTGTTTAGCCGTTTAAAGACCTCTGGGCGTGCAGCCCCACCCACAGGCCCCGTGTGGTCTGGTGTGCCACGGGAGGGCGGCTGTTCCCACTCCCTGGGGGACGCTCACGGGCTGACGGGCCTGGGGCGGGGGCTGGGGAGGTTGCCTTGCAATGGGGAGCACAGCAGCCCCTCTGCCCTGCTGGGCACCTTGTATGCCTAGAAGCCCCTCTGCATACGGCTCTTATCCTCAGCCCCTTCTCCTGGTACCTGTGCTGAACGGCACCCTCCTGCCCCATCTCCAGCCTGTCAGCTTCTCTCCGCACCCCGACCCCGCCCGAGCTTCCCGCAGGCACAGTGGTGCCACCACCGACCGGCCTGTCTCTGTTCTCTGAGTGTTTGGCTTTGGGAAGTCTCTCCTCTTCCCTCCCTGTTCTCTCTGATCTCAGCTTGTTTTGACCTCTTTTCTGTTGACAACTCCCAAACTTGTCGTCCTGCCCCAGCCCTGCACCCCGTGGCCCCGGCCATCCCATGCACGCTCCCACCCCCATTTGGGAGGCCCATCTGGCATGGCATGTGCCTTCCTGGTGGTTGTCTTCTGTAGCCGTTCTGGTTTTCTTCATCAGGGCCACTCGCTCTCCTTCCGCAAATTCTTGGTTGTTGCTGGTGTCCCGCGTCCCCAAGCACAGAGACAGGCTCAGTGAGGTCTGCATGCTCCCCCAGGCCTCCTTCTGCTCGGCCCATCTCCATCCCATCCCTGAACGCTGCCTGACAAGGGTCCGCCCTCCCTGCAGCATCTTTGAGCTGTGCCCGGGGCTCTTGGTGAAGTCCCTGTCATTCTCCTTTAACTGCAGTCCCTGGGAGGGGGACGATGCTCCTCATCCTACCTCCCAAGTTGCCCTGCACATAGTAGGTGCTCAGTAACAAATTTGAAATGGTATTTCCCTATAAGTTTAACCATAACTTGATGACAAGTGTACAGTAGGCCTGCATCACCCTCAATAGGCTTGTCACCCACCGCAGACCCCACCCAGTCTTACGCCTGGTGCAGGGAACACCTGGGGAAACAAGTACGTATAGACTCATTTCCTTTGCTCAGAGTGTAATAAAGTTGAAAAATGAAACCGTTTGTCCTGAAACCTTCCGTCTCTACTTTTTTTTTTTCCACCAAGGAACATGCATTTGAGAGCAGTCAGAAATACAAGGAAGGAAAATTCATCATCGAGCTGGCCCACATGATCAAAGACAATGGCTGGGAGTAGAGTGAAGACTTCCTGTTTTCTTTTGGATGCCGTTTTATGAAAGAGACTGTAATGTAATGAAAACATAAGACCATCCTGGATGACAATATTTTCTTGAACTTGAACCTTGCTAGCCAGCCCCTCCTGGCCGTTCCATGGGTAAGGCTCCATCTGGTCTATGTCCTCTTCATGTACATGGTCGTTTCTGAAATATTTCTAATGTCTCAAGTGCTAGAGAAAGAATTAACCAACTGATTGATGACTTAGCCGTCTAGTTAATACCTTCGCTAACCTACGCCTTTAAGGTAGAGTTTGGCTGTGCTCTGCCATGCATGAGACCGGACTGGATCTCTGCAAACCACAGGGACGGGGCCTCCTCAGAGTGCAGGGGTCACCCCTGTTGTTTAGTGTGAAGGTTTTTGAACCCACTGTTTTGATAATTTGCAAAATTACAAATTGGTTACTTTGCTTGCGAATGAGCTGTTAAGTCATAGTGTTCATTTCAAAATTTTCCAGAAGCAGTCGACAAATCTATTGTATGCACCAAGAGTGCTTTTGTTTATCATCCCTGTTCAGAGAGGGCTCCATTGATAACATTTTAGATAAGTTACAGAGAAATGTGCCTAATGGAACGTCTTGTTTATTTAAGCCAATAGCTTTCTCATCTGGAAAGCAAGTGAACTAGTCACTAGCAAAGGCTGTTCCAGGGGCCACAGTCCTGGACACAGGGCTCCCGAGGCGGGGCTTACGTGGAAGTCGGGCCGGAGTGGCCAATCCACGGAGTGATAATAGTTCAACACACTGGACTGAGTGAATCGGATTTCCCTTCTACTCTGATGTACTTGAAGAAAAATAATTATTTTTGCATATGAACAAGGCCAGAACTAACAGGATAAACTTTCAAACTTGAGATTTGGTAGATTGTTTTAATGTTTTCAGAAAAGCTTAAAGTTGCAAGACAGGTGTAAACTTTGTAAATGAGACGTTTGGTTTGCTTGACGGGTCACCCTGCCTTGCTTGCTTCTGTCCTGTGGGTGACACAGAAGGGACCTGGGCAGTCTCCTAAGTCCTGACTTTCCGCCACCTGTTGTAAGTTCCCGCCCACCCGTGCTGCTGTGGGGAGTGGGCACTACGCAGGGGTTTGGGCCCATTGCAGGAAATGGAGGCCAAAAAACATTCCCAAATAAGTTTTGGTTTTTTACTGTTTGAACCCGAAAAGGGCCCAGGGGAGGCAGGGAGAAAGGAGAGCAGCGTGCCCCGATGTTTCTCAGCCTGTGGGATGGCTCTGAACCTGCCCTCAGGGGAGGCTGGTCCACTGGCAGCAAGCCTGCGCCCCTGCCCTGACTGCAGCCTCCCCTGAGCCCAGAGCCATGGCCCGCGCAGGCTCTGGGCTCCCCTGCCCGGTTCTGGTTCAGCTGCTCCCCTGGAGCTTCCCTTCTGGCACCACCTCTGCCCAAGTCTCGAAGCTGGGCAACTGGGGGAGCATTGCAGCCCCGGGTGCAGTGACGTCAGGGCAAGCCAGCACATGGAGGAGCCTCTGATGCGAGTCTTCGGCCAAGAAGGAAGATCTTTGTACAGCCATGGGGTCTCTGCACCAGCAGGTGCTCCCGCCAGCTGTTGCTTCCCTGAACTGCTGTCCCCAAAGATCTAGGCTGTCCTGGCACTTGCTGTGTCGTTCAGCTGTGCAGCCTCAAGGCCTCCAGGGCATGGTCACTCTCATCACTGCCGGGATCCGAAACTGAAGATGCCTCACCGGCGTGCTGGCTCATGGAACGCCAGACACGGGCAGCTCGGTCCTTGGTGAAAACATGGAGGTCACCTTCTTGAGGAGTGAGTACTAACTATTGAAAACTTGGCCTGAACTGACATTCCCCTTCTTGGTCTGGTTCCTCCATGAGCCCCAGTGGGGGCCAGGGAAGCAGGGCAGGGGCCACAGGCCCTAGCGATTCTCCGCGAGGTCTTCACTGAAACTGAAGACGCTTTCTGCAGTTCTTCCCATCGGTTTTTGTATATACTAAACTTGTATCTGAAGCTTTTATATGTTCTGGGCGCGTTTCCGGCCCCTTCCATTTGCGCACTTTGGTTTTTGTACCGTGTCTTGTGATGGCACCGAACCCTTTTTCCCAGTGGAGTTATGACATTTATTTTCTTCTTTTGCAACTGATACAAATACTCTTACTTTTTTTGTCTTCTGCAAAATCCAAGCTCCTTTTGAAAACCAAATGAACCGACCATGAGCTGGCTTCAGGAAAGGACACCCATGAAACCACAACTAGACATGCTGGTAAAGGGCTGGAATGTTCCACCCTCTTAAAATCCCAAACAGTAGTCATCATCCCCTGACTTTTATTTAAGTTATTTAAAATATTTTCCTTGAGAAGAATGGGAGGTGATGCCAAGATTATAAATGCATTTAACACAAAACTATGCCATGTCCTCTGGCACAGTACACTTGCTTTAGAAATGTGGTTTAGTTTTGTTGCCATTTTATATATACATAAATATAGTATTTTTGTACCTTAACACTTAATCTTGATGGCATCTGTCAGATATTATTAGCAAGGATCAGAAAAAGGAATTTTTCAAAAGTCCTTTAATTTACCTGATGACCTCACCAGGTACTTAAAAAATCCAAGTGGTTTTAATTTCTGGACGACTACAGCTTAAGCTCCAAAACAACCTACAGAAATGTAAAGGCTTGTCTGTCAAAGGTTCTGGGCTGGCCTGTCTTCCTGCCACGGGGTGGCGCCATGGGGCTGCGGCCCGGCTGGCCCGGAGGTCCATCCCTCAGAGCAGGACTGCCAAGCCTGAGCGCACAAGCCCCCCAGCCTCCCTGTGTCCAGCCCTTGGTCCTCTGTGTCTGTGAGGTTTAAAAATAAAGCTCCTATGTCCAGTGTCTCCTTTTAAGTAGCATGTGTGTCTCGGGTGCTCTGCTCTGATGCCAAGGGACACAGCCATGGTGCTGTGCAGCTCCCAGCGAGCAGAGGGGCCTACTCTCCTTTCCATAGGTGGTTCCCGGCCTGTGCTGTCACATGCAGAGACAGCCTTTGGGGCGCTGGCTGCCGGGCTCACTGCCTGTTTGGGGCCTGTGAGCAGGGCCCAAGAAAGCCTTACCTACCACGTAGTTACAGGGCTTCAGCTAAGCTGCACTCAGCATTCACTTCTGAACTGCAGAAGGGCTAGCTGCCTCCCCCAAGGAGTCCAGGAGACAGTGGGATACAGTACCCACGCAGGTCACCCCCACCCTGCCTGCCCTCCCTTCCTGTGTGAGCCAGGCTCTTGGAGCCAGTGCCAGTGCAGCCTCTCACAAGTGAGAGCTCAATGGTCTGTCTATGGGCCGAGAGGCTCGTGTCTGGCTGAAGTTGCAGAGGGGCTAGGCGCTCACTCTGCAGAGCCCAGGTCCCCTGTTGCGGGGACACAGACACTGCAGAAGGACAGGCCCAAGGCAGGGCACAGAACTTGTTCTCAGCACAGGGGAGAGCTGGTCTCTGTCCTGAAGCAAGACGAGGCCAGTGAGCTCTGGGAAGGTGGCTTGGCACCCGTGTGGACGTGCACGCAGGGCTGAGGCCGAGGCTGGTGAGAGCCCTGGGACCCGGTGTTCTGCATAAGAGCTGGGAAGGAGTCAAGGTGCACAGAAGTAAGCTGTGAGACTTACTGATGGAATTGAGGTTTTGGATGAGGAAGGAAAGAAAAACCAAGAGTGGAGCAAGATGGGGTGGTGGCCTGTGCCAATGGGAGGGAGTGAGAGGTGGGCAGTGACCCTTTTGGAGCCCCAGGGCTAGAGCAAACGTGGGCCTGGGAGGAGGCGGCTGTCACCACACTTCCGCAGAGGCACTTCAGGAGAGCTGAGGCAGCAGGGTCAAGGTCAGGAGAATGGAAGGCAGACTAGCACAGGCTGCAGAGTGACTAGAAAACAAGGACAGGCAGGCAGGAGTCAGTTTTTTTGAAGACATTTATAGGATCAGGGATCTTTAAGTTAGCAAATGCTGGTGCAGCCGGCCCACAGCCCTAAGAGCTGGGGCTGATGGTCAGCGCTGAGCACAGGGTGGGCCCTGAGGGTGGAAAAGAAGTGGGGGTGAGGGGAGAATGCTGGCTTGCTGGGGCCTTCTGCACGGCCATCAGGAGTAGCAAGAGCCAGCTGTCTTCACCCACGTGGTCCCATCACCGTCCTGAGGCAAAACCCAGAGCCAAGTGGGCCAGTGAAGGCCTACGCAGCAGAGCCGGGCTGCGACCACCTGTGGTCCTTGCTGGGGTAGACGCAACAAACCCAAGCAAGAGGTGGCAGAAAAGGTTTTTGGAAATAACATCAAGGTACTAGTCCAGGGTCCTCAAACCGCCAGCATCCAAACACAGACCTCAAAGCACCACCATAGCCTCTGGGTCGTAAGGCCTGGGGTCCAAGAATCTTTCTAACAAGGTTCCAGGTGATGATGCCTCTGGTTGAAGACCACATAGAACCAATGTCCCCAACAAGGTGACGGAAATGGGTGGTGGTAAGAGAACTGAGGTCAGGAGACAACAGCCCTTCTTCCCAGACCTGGAGCCTGGTAGTCCAAGACGTGGGCTCTGGCGGGGCCCAGGCCTGTGAACAGGGCCAGGGCGGCCCTGGGTTGGGAGGTAAGGACACCTGTGGGCTCCTGGGGCCAAGAAAGGAGACCCAGGCAACAGGCAAGAGCTTTACCGAGCTGCAGCCCAAAGGGCAGCCTCACAAGGGCAAAAACCTCGCAGACACAGGACACAAGCCCCAGCGCTGCATCCTTACCAGGATCCAGGGCAGCAGGCCCACTGCTACCATGAGCTGAAGTCCGTGAAGCCTCGGCTGGGCTTTTTCTTGGCCCCAGGGACAGCTGCACTGGTTGATGGTTCCTCGTCGGCTACACGTTTCCTGGGAAGAGAAGAACCAAACTCCAGCTGCCATGGGGCCAGCCCCCGAGGGGCAAGCCGTGTGTCCACACTGCCCCCACCCCGAGTGGGAGCCCTTCAGCCTGCGGCAGGAAGCACATGGGGCAGGCCGTGGGAACAGACGCTGGCTCCCACTGCACTCACGTGGCTGCCGGGCTGATGTACTTGCCCACCCCCTGACGGTATGTCGGGGGGCCCTGGCTCCCTGACTTGGGCTGGCTTTTCTTCACTGTGCTCTCTGGGGCTGCCTCCTCGAGCTGTGTCTTCTTCCGCTCCTCGGTGATCTGTGGTGGAGCAGGGTGATGGCTGGCCTGCAACCCCTCAGGCTGGATAGGACCCCCCAAGTCCTTCCCAGAGTGGCAGCTGGGCCCGCCTCACCTGGACGTCGGCCTCCTCGAAGGGGTCCACAAACACAGTGGTGGAGTCGATGCGTATCTCCTCCTGCAGGGGGGGTGGGGAGGACCGTGAGCAGGGCTGGCAGGAGGCAACGGGGCCCCATGCCTGCCCAGCCAAGCCTGTGGAATAGCCCCTCTGTCCTCCCAGGGCACATACCTTGGGGCGGTCGGTTTTGGGGTCACTCTCCACATTCTCCATAGCTGTCAGTGTGTCAAAGCCCCCGACAACCCTGTAGCAGAGGGAGGTGGCCTCCTAATATGCCCAGCTCAGGGCACCCCCAAGGGCCAAGTCCTGGTGTGGCAGGAAATGGGGCTGGGAACAGGCCTGGGCTGAGGGTCCACACAGACAAGGGTGCAGATGGACTGGATTCAGAAAGGCCCAGGGGGTCAGGACAGGACAGGACTGCAGGCCGGGAGAGCAGCAGCCTGAGAGGCAGGTCCGGTGGCCGCCATCGCTCCTACACTATAGCTGCTTTCGCACCACAGCCAGAGCTGGAAATACCCCCAGGCCTTCACAGGGAAAGTGCTAACCCCTGGATGGGAGAATGGGGGGAAAGGACGTGGCCCAGGTGGGTAATTTGGGATCATTCAAAGGTGAACCGAGGGGTTGACTCTGAGCAGGACACCCACCAGGCAGGGCTGGAGCTGGCCTCTCCTATTTAAGGTCCCCTGCCCAACAGAGAAGCCCCAAGTCCCCACTTATGCATGACCATGACCTTGGTAGGGACAGTCAGGAGGACAATGGAGTGTAGCGCCCAGCCTGGGTAAGAGGCAGTGAGGCCCTGGCTGGGGCAGGAGCCTGCCCTTGCCAACACCCTGCACATCATGCAGCGGCTTCCCTTACCGCCCGAAGATGGTGTGCTTCTTGTCCAGGTACGCACAGGAGCGGAAGGTGATGAAGCTGGGGGGAGGACAGGAGGGTCAGGAAGGGTGTGAGAGCTTACCCCACCCTGGCCTGCCTTGTCCCCCAAGGCAGCTGGACACAAATTAGTCATCTCTAAGCTAGGGGACCCTTGGTATAAAAGGGTTCCACTCTATAGGGGCTCCCCAGGGGAGAGGCCCAGAGCCCCAAGCTGTTCCAGCCTCTCCTTGCTCTTGCCCTGTGCCCATGAGGCCAGGGGCTGGCCGGTCACTGGACAAAGGTGAGAACGCAGATGAGCTATCTCCCCGCACCAGTCAACAGCATGGCAGCCATTTAGCTGGAAAAAGGAAGGGTTTCTCTTCCTAAGTGATGCTAGCACAAATGGAAGAAAATGAAATTGCTTTGTGCACATTCACATACAAAAATAACATAAATACGTAATACAAAAATAAAACCTTCCTACCTCCAAAAAAATTCAAGGCCTTCCAAAGTTTCCAGGAGACCCCCCCCACCCACCCACCTTAAGTACAACTGAAAACCAGAGACAGACATGCTGGAATGCATAATATTTTAAAATATCATTTGGAATACAGATGACATCTAAAAAGATCTTAGCCATAAAAATACAAACCACCTAATAAAAAGTACAGAGTTCACAAAAGTACAAGTAGGAGTTAATGGTTTTTAAAAACCGTAAATAATGAAACGCATAAACCCTAAAGCTCCCAGGGAAAGACGACGAGGGCCGACTGCGAGAAGCGGCCCCCGGCCGGAGGGGGCCCTCCCTGCAAATTCCTCCCAAAAAGCCCAGCAGGTGAACCCTATCGAATATCCCAGAAAGTCGTGCCCGACCACCCCAGTGGCACCAGCCCGGGCCGCCTCGGCTCCCAAACCCGTCTCCCCTGCCCCGCCTCGGTCCACAGCCCGCGGCTCCTCGGAACCAAGTGTTAACCAGCAGGAGTAACCCGCGGTGATCAGAAGAGAGTCCAGAACGAGACCCCAGTTCACACAGAAATGGAATATGTGACTGGAGTGGGGAGGGAAGGTGCCCGGAGCCTCTCCTGTCTCGGCCTCGCAGACACCCCTCCAACTGCCCCTCTCCCCATTCTTGCTCCCGGTGGGCCCCCACCCCCGCATTCACATCTGAGCTGGGGACACCCAGGCCTGTACTTCTGGCCCACTTGCGTCCTCTCAGCACCAACACATGTAAACCCACTAAGAACAAGGTGGGTGTCCCAGGCATCCAATACAGCATTCAAAGCAGAATTCTTGTCTCCTAACCAGGTACCCACGTTGCCATAAATGGACCCCAGCAATGGCTGCTCAGGCCAGACCTGGATTCCAGCCCCTCCCACACTCAGGCTGCCCTTCCCTGCCTGGGCGCCCGTGCCCACACCCACTTCATGGGGCGCCTTCTCCAGGAGGCCTTTCTGCATTTCCTGGGGCCTCTGCCACCTGGTGCCTCACAGGCATGTGCCCCAGGCTGCAGGGCTGCCTGCTGACCTAATCTGCACGTAAGTGCACACGCCTGCGCTCGGCAGGTCTAGGCTGTGTCACCTATGAGTCGTCCACCTCCCCAGGGGTGCTGCACACCTTGACTGGATTTGGGTTGAAGCACAACCTTCAGGGCAAGGCTAAGGGGGACCCTGCGGGGAGCCCCGCGCCTCCTCCCCACGCCCATCCCACAGCCGCCCAGCCACTCACAACTGAGATTTGTTGGTGTTGGGCCCCGAGTTGGCCATGCTGAGGATGCCGCGGCCCGTGTGCGAGAGGTTGGGCCGGAATTCGTCTCGGAAGGGTTTTCCCCAGTACGACTCCCCACCTGGAACAAAAAGGAGCACAGATGGCAGCGAGGATGACCGGGTCCTAGCTGGGAGCAGCCAGCAAGGTACAGCTGGCTCCAGAAACCTATGCCGGGTTTCAAGGGGCACTGGGCCCTTGGAGGGCAGCCCTGCCCTGAAGGAATGAAGGGTGAAGGTCACACGTTACTGCTCCCTCATGTGGGTGAGGGAGTGGGCCTGAGACCGAGCAGCAGACAAGCTGAGGGGGGCTTAGGGAGGCAGTGGAGGACAGCCAGACACCTGGCGTGGGGCGTAACCTCCCTCTGCTGTGGGCTCCCTGAAGCATCCCTTGGCCCTCCAACCAAGGTGGGCGCCCTGGAGCCCTGTGGAGGCAACATGCTCCCACTTCCATCTACCATTTAGGCCTTATGGCCATTTCAAAATGAGAAAATGGACGTGCCCAAGGTCTCACGGCACCCTGCTGGCTGGTCTACCCATGTCCACATCTGGAACTCTCAGCCCTGTCCCCACCCACCTACCCCCCCATAGCCTTTGGGGCTGCCACAGCTGCCCGGGGAACCCCAGCACCAGTACCTACCTGTGCCTGTGCCAGTGGGGTCACCCCCCTGGATCTGCAGGAAGAACAAAAGCCAGTGAGAAGCCATGCCCTGTGACCCCGCAACCCTGCCAGCTCTTTGGCAGCTGCCCACTGTCCACTGGTAGAAGCCATTCCCCTCCTGCCAGATGGGCCCCAAGGGGTCTGAGCTCTTGGCAAGGACGGACACCCTCCCAGCCCCATCTGCACAAGCCCAGCATGGCCAGGTAGGGCACTCAAGGGGCAGGCTCCCCGCCCGGGGGAGGAGAGGCTCCTGCATGAGACAGCAGTCCCCTCCAGGGTCCATGTGGCCCTGCAAGTCTGGTGCTGGCCTACGCCCCTTACCACAAAGTTCCTAATGGACCTGTGGAAGATGGTGCCGTCGTAATACTGCTTCTTGCAGAGCCTGATGAAGTTTTCGCAGGTTTTTGGTGTCTGAAAAATAGCCCAGGCACTTCTGTGAGGGATGAATGCCTTTAGCCAAGGGAGGGTCACAAATGCCTCCCAAGCCTTGATCATGCAGTGGGAGAGGGTCAGCTGCCCATGGGCGCCACGGTAAGCACCCATGACACTGAACAACAAGAAACTTGTAGCCACCGAGCCCAAGAGCAAGGGCCGCAGGACAGTGGCTGTGAGTCTGGAGCACCTTTGCCACCCAGACTGGGGCAGAGGAAACAGCACATGGCTGGCAGGGTCGCGTCTGAGGGCAAGGCAGGGCCTCCACACCCTCCAGAGGACGCAGTAATTGTCTACCACCAGCCCATCCTAAGTGCTGCTCCCTGTTTAAGGCCCTGGAAACTGCGCTGCGCAGGGGAGGGGACGGCTGCCACACCCACCATGTCGCAGTGTAGCTCCAGGTTGAGGTCACCCTTGCTGGTGTGCAGCCGCACGTAGCCCTTCTTCTTCACAAACTGGTAGCGCAGCACGTCCTCATCAATGGCAGCTGCAAGCAGAGGCCAAGCTCTGTGCCTTCCCTCAACCCAAAGACAGCCACACCCCACTCCACGAAGGGCTGAACTCAGGCCCCAGGGGAGCCCAGGGGTCCGCCCTGGCTGAGCCCAGGAGAGGGCATGGAGGGCTCGGAAGCTACAGCAGGGGTGCTGGGAAGGCTTGGCCAGGGTGGGAGAGGGGTGAAAAGGGGCGGGGAATGGGGAAGGGAGAGTCGGGGACCTGACAGGCCTAAAACCAAAGGGCTTGAGGACAATAATAATAGCAGCCTTGGTGCAGGGCTAAGGTGCCCATGGGCAGCCTGGGAAGAGGCCAGAGTGGGGGGCCCCAGCAGGCAGGATGCGGCACAGGGAGGGCCTCCTGCCCCTGGCCCAACCCTTGCTATGGCCACCCCAGCGCAGACACGAACACAGCTCCAAAAGGGCGCCACCCCTCCTGCCAGCCTCAACTCTTCCTGAGCTGCCTAAGAGCCCACAAAGCCCAGACACAACAAAGTTGGGGGGGGGGCGTGGCAGGGCACCCGCCTAGGCCACCATTAAGCAGCAGCCCTGGCGATGGAGGAGCGGAGGCAGCTACCTGCTTCATGTGTGGTCTCGGGCACCATGGCGGTGGAGGTGAAGGAAGCGCTAACCTTCCCAGTGGAGTAGTGGGCCTGACAAGAGAACCACACAGGCACGTCAGCAGCACCCTGGGAGGCTGGTGGGCCGGGGACGTGGGATCCAGCTGTCCCCATGCTCAGGCCCCTACTCGACACCTCCCATCCAGGATGGCATCCCTGACCACCACCCAAAGACATCACCAGGGACTTCCTTCAGGACAGGATGGCTCAGCCCAAACTGACTTTCCCTGAGACCCCAGGGAATGAGGGACTCTAGTTTCTTTTTGAAAATTTTCAGTTTCTGCAATTAAATACATTACATTTTTAATCATGAACATGAGCCACAGAAGTATTTCTTCATCCTCGGCAGAGGGAAGAAATAGAAGGAGGGATTCCTCCCCATCGGAAGGAAGCACGCCAAAATGCTAAGAGCTCTTGTGTTAAGAGTGGTGGAATGAAGAACAACAAATTTTTTCCTTCTGCAAATTTTCCTGAATACTGTTCTAAGGAGGGAGCCTCAGAGCCCCACCGCCCATCCCCCGGCCCATCCCTGCAGCCCCAGCTTGCCAGGCCGAAGCGGGGAAGGGCTAGCTCTAGGCCCACAGACCAAGGCACGAATGCTGGCGCCATCGCTGCTGACTGAGGGCCTCAAGGCCAACTACTGAGTGCTGTGCGAAGTGAGCCTGGGAGGGGCAGCTGCCAAGCACCACTGTCCCCTCCCCTCAACACCACGGTACCCCTCAAACGCCCCACCATCTGTCCCTGGTTTTGTTCTGGGCACCACATGACCAGCTGTGTAGGGCAGTGACTCTACACCCCACGGGACATCCCCTCCCTCACACAGACCTGAGAGCCTGAGGCCACTGTGTCGTGTGGTACCACCAAAGCCACCTGGCAGCTAGCCACCTAGGACGTCTGTCTCAGGCTCCCCAGCCTGGGCCAGAGCATGATGCAGACCCTTCACGGCTGGGGACCAGCTTCCTTCCCTTCGAGGTCCCAGCATACCCATGTCACCCCGGCCTCCTCAGTGCAGCTGTCCTCTGGACCCCCAAGGGCACCTCGGCTCTGGGATCCAGCTGCTTCCCCTCTGAATGTACCCCACTTCAAGGGGCTATGACACAGAGATGCTTGAGCTGGCAGCTCCGTGGCCCTGCACCTACTCACAGCATTCAGCTTGTCCACCTTCTTCTTCTCTGGGACTTTCATGATAGCTGCCAGGACCTCGTCCCCTTTGAACTCCTTGTAGAGCTCCTGCAGTGTCTCCCGGGTCTCAGTGTTTGTGTTTTTCAAATAATAAGACGGGTCCTGCTTGGCCTTTTCTTCATCTGCAGAACAGCAAGGGGTCCTGAGCAGCTGAGCTCCCAGGAATGTCCCCTGATGTACATGACAAGGACAAGAGGCCAGAGGTGACGGTACCGGCAGAAGCCCAGACCAGAGCACAGGCCGAGCCTCCACCACAGTGACACTTCATGGTTGCTACAGACCCAGGAAGGCGTGTGTGGGGAGAGGATGAGGGAACAGCCCAGAAGGGCGTGGTTTACCCACGGAGGCTTCTGCTGGAGCAGGCTTTGGCCTGTCTCCAGATTGGCCTTGACCCCTGCGGTGTTCACAAACAGCCCAGTGGTGGCGCTCGGCCAGGTGAGCGGTCCCCACACACACCAGCCCCCACGGGATCCCCCAGCCTGCCTGACCACCCATCCCGCAGTGGTAACAGGTACAGTCAGTCTCTAGGGAGCAAAGACAAGGCCCAGTCCAGGACCTGAGGACCTGGCCAAGGAAGCAGTGCTGAGGGTCCCTGGAGCATCTGGAGTGGAGAGGACAGATGTCCAGGCCTGTCCCGATGAGGATGCAGGCACTAAGGCGTAAGGGCCCGGCTGGCACCCACCACACCGGGCCCCCTAAGGGCAGCGTGGGCCAGCATCGTCCTGCCAGTCTCCACACAGGAGAAGCTGAACATCAGCTCAGGAAATGCCAGGCTGGCCTCGGCTTGATCGCAACTCTGGCCCCAGGAGGCAGGGGTCCTGCCCAGGGAGCTCTCTCCCATTTCCCCCCAACCCCCAGCACCCAGACCACCCCTGGCTGCTTGTACCTGGGTCTGTTATTTTCATGTTATTCTTAACGTGAAAGAAGTTGGAGACGTTGAATTTGTCCAAATTGGTAGGGTCCTGTGGCAAAAGGAACACATGCAGCAGAGCACCCAGCACTGTGTCAGGCCCCAGGCTGTGGCCACGTGGCCACACCCACTGCAAAGGAGTGCTGGGGGGGCACAAGGGTCCTGGGCCAGGAGGGGAGACGCCGGTGGCTGCCAGGAGACATGGTGGGTCAAGCATGGAACAGGGGTGCCAGGACTGGGAGAGGGCTCCGCCCCAGGCAAGGCCACAGCAGGGGTGGGGTGGAGACAGGCTCCGATGGCTGGCTGCTCACCAAACCGCAGCCGCTTCTTGGCACACAGCTGACAGCATCCCTTGCTGCGTGCCTAGTGGCCAGATGAGGACCACGCAGGTTCTCAGGCCCTGGGGGTAGCCAGCCCGCCCCCTTAGAGGGAATGTGTACTAACCTCCAATTAAAATGGGACAAGCCACAGAAGGACTGTCCCTGTGTAAGTCACTCCTGGATTCTCTATGTACATGTTTTTATTAACTCACCCAGGGTACTCTGACACCTTCAGGGGTGTCCTGTGCCCAACGCTGGGGTACAGAGCACACACCCGCTCCCACTCTCAAGAGGGCAGGAGGAGAGCCAGGTCTGCCAAAAGGCCACTCAGATGTTGAGATGGCTCTGGGGACACAGAGGAGGGGTCCTGGCACAGCAGGGACAGGCCAAGGAGGAGATGCAAGGGCCAGGCTGGGGATGTGGCGTGTGCGAAGTCCCGTGCAACTGAGTGGAAGGAGGCAGGAGGTGGGAGCACTGTCGGTAGCAGCTGGGGCACCGCAACCAGACAGGTGGCAGAGAGGAAGCCCCTAAGGCTGGGTGGAGAGGTGGGGTTGGCTGAGGGGAGCTGAACCAAGGTTCTTGGTAGTCCCTCCTGAGAACAACAGGGGGAAGGGACACACACCTGGAGGGTGATGATGTCCTGCCGGGTGAAAGGCTCATCAGTCAGCAGGTCTCGGAAGTTCTTGGCCTTGATATTTAGCTGCTCCACGGCCTGCAGGCAGGAGGAAAGCAGCTGTGACAGTGCTTGCTCCCAGCCTGGCGCTGGGAGCCTAAAGACAGTCCAGACAACAGCACCGCCCCAGCAGGGGGACAAAGGGCAAGATGACCGTGTACCCACCTTGAGCTCACAGCCACGGCCCTGCCACCATGGGGGAGGCTTGTTGAGCCCCAGAAACCCGAATTTAGCCCCCTGAGCAAGGCTCCTCACAGGCGCTCTGTGACACACATCTCAACATCAGCAGACAGGCTCAACAAGGCACCCATCTGTACCAAGTCCCCCCACACCCATGCACACTCAGGCAAAGTGTCACCTCCCAAGACCCTAGGGTAGCACTGGCCACCTGGACGCTACTGATGGCCAGGGACAGGTGTGAAAACAGCTCAGAGAGGGCTGCCCCACAATGAGGGGCCCACACCTCTGCTGGCACACCCAGAGGACAACGTGTGTAGAAACCAGGGCCTCCCTTCCCCACACCTGCCCCTCTTGGGGACTCCAAGAACCAGGGGGCCCAGGACTCCTCTCAAAGCCCTGGAGCCTGCCCTCAGAGCACAGGGTCCCTCCCAGGGCCTAAGAGTCTTCCCTGAAAACAACTGTGGGGAGGAGCCCTGGGTACAAAAGAACTACCAGTTTTCGGGTCAGAGGCTGCAGGAAGGCCCTGCCTTTTCTCAGCTGTGCTGGTGGCCCCACAGGGACACGCGGTGCCCAGGGCAATCCCAGAGCCCAGACAAGGGTCCCAGGAACATATACCTGGAGAGCCTGGACATGCCACAGTCCTGAGAACCTACCTCACAAGCATAGACGTTGCCAGTGGTCCTGATAGCCACAATGTGGCTGTTGTTGGTGAACACGGTGAACAGCACTGGGCAGTGGTACTTGCCTGCGGAGAGGCATGCACAGGCAGACCAGTCAAAGGTGGGGGGCAGAACTGGCATCAGCACACCCAGACCGGCGCAGAGGCACAGCCAGCTACTCCAGCCTCTCCTCCAACACCACCGGGAAACTCCTATTCATCCTGTAAGACCCAGCCCCCACATGGCTTCCCCGGAGGTGTCTGCCCCACCAGCCCCATACAGGTAGCCAGGAGCCTGTTCAAATAAGCCCCAACAAATAAAATGCAAAGGGGAGAACACTTACAGACTATTAGACTTAGAGATATCAATTACACACATTTGTGTGGACTTTTAATCTTGGTTTGAAAACTGTATAAAAATAGGGACTTCCAGCCAAGATGGAGGCGTAGGTGAACACACTGCGCCTCCTTGCACAACGAAAATTAAAGACAACAAAGATTTAGAAACAAGAAAACAATCAGAACTGATAGAAAACTGAACTGTACGGAAGTCCAACAACCATTCATCCAGACCGGTAAGAAGGGTGGAGTCACGGCAGGAAAAAGTGGAGGTTGGCAACCCAGGTGTAAAGGCAGCAGTGGCTGGCAGATCACAGGTGCACAGTCAGCAGCTAGCAGCGCCCGGGCACGGGGTGACAACAGTGTAGACCCAGTGAGGCCGTGCAAGGTGACTGGCTGACTAGGTGGTCCCACATTCGCGCGCAGATAATCCAGACGAAGGAGAAGCAACAGAGGGAACTGGAATCCAAGAGAGAGTGGAGCAAGCGCCATTGTTCCCTCTCGGACCCCACCCCCACATACAGCATCACTAACCAGTGACTGGGCTGCCCCACCCTGGGGAACATCTAAGGCTCTATCCCTCACTAGGTAACAGCCGCGACCAGACCAAAAAAAAAAAAACCAAAATGGCTCAAACCAGAGAACAAACCAAAGCCCCAGAGCCAATTTATCTAAGCGATGAACAAACAGCCAACCTATCAGATGCACAGTTCAAAGCCCTAGTGATCATGATGCTCACAGAATTGGTTGATTTTGCTCACAAATTAGATGAACAAATGCAGGCTACAATAAGTGAAATGAAGGAAAATGCACAGGGAACCAATAGAGATGGGAGGAAAACCGGGACTCAAATCAATGGAGTGGACCAGAAGGAAGACAGAAAGAAACAAACAGAAAAGAAGGAAGAAACAAGAATTAAAAAAAATAAGGAGAGGCTTAGGAACCTCCAGGACATCTTTAAATGTTCCAACATCCAAATTATAGGGGTACCAGAAGGGGAAGAAGAGCAACAAGTGGAAAATTTATTTGAACAAATAATAAAGGAGAACTTCCCCAATCTGGCAAAGGAAAGAGACTTCTAGGAAGTCCAGGAAGCTCAGAGAGTCCCAAAGAAGGTGGACCCAAGGAGGAACACACCACAGCACATCATAATTATGTTAGCCAAGATTAAAATGGAGAGAATTCTAGAAGCAGCAAGGGATAAGGGGATAGTCACCTACAAAGGAGTTCCCATCAGACTGTCAGCTGATTTCTCAAAAGAGACGTTACAGACAAGAAGGGGCTGGAAAGAAGTATTCCAAGTCAAGAAAGTCAAGGACCTACATCCAAGATTGCTCTATCCAGCAAAGCTGTCATTTAGAATGGAAGGGAAGATAAAGTGCTTCTCAGATACGGTCAGGTTCAAGGAGTTCATCATCACCAAGCCCTTATTATATGAAATGTTAAAGGGACTTACCTAAGAAAAAGAAGATAAAAAATATGAACAGTAAAAAGACAGCAAACTCACAGATACTAACAACCAGACCTAAGACAAAAGAAAACTAAGCAAACAACTAGAACAAGAACAGAACCACAGAAATGGAGATCACATGGAGGGTTAGCAACAGTGGAGTGGGAGGAGGAGAGAGGGAGAAAAGGTACAGAGAATAAGTAGCATAGACGGTGGGTAGAAAATAGGGGGAGGGCAAGAATAGTGTGGGAAATGTAGAAGCTAAAGAACTTATGACACATGGACATGAACTAAAGGGGAATGTGGGTGGGAGGGGGTGTGCAGGGTGGAGGGGAATGATGGGGGAGAAATGGGACAACTGTAATAGCATAATCAATAAAATATATTTATTTATTTTTTAATTGTCATTCTTGTACATTTATCTGTCTTTTACTCCCGTCCCAGCCCACTACCCCAACCCTCCCCACCTCCCACCCATATCCACCCCCCCTAGTTTTTGTCCATATGTCTTTCATACGTGTTGCTCCAATAAAATATATTTTTTAAAAAAATAATAAATAAATAAAATAAAATAAAATCTTAAAAAAAGAAAACTATATAAAAATAATTATGAAAGCATTCTAGAAATTTGACCACTGACTAGATAATAACATTAAGGAATTCCTGTTAATTTTTTAGGTGTAAGAGTAGTATTGTGATTATTATTTATTAAGTCCTTACCTTTTTTAAAATTTATTTATTTATTTTTAGAAAGGGGGAAAGGAGGGAGAGAAACATCGATGTGAGAGAGAAACATCAGTTGCCTCTCCTACATGCCCCAACTGGACCAAACCTGCAACAAAGGCATGTGCCCTGACTGGGAATCGAACCAGTGATCCTCTGGTTCACTCCATCCAATGAGCCACACCAGCCAGGATTGAAATTGTCAATTAAAAACAAAACAAAGCAAAATAAAAAACAAAAAAAGGTGACTCCTAGGCCAAAGGTGTTAATGGGAAAAATTAAGACAGATCCCATTTCTCCTCTTGGGCTCCCATCAGAGCCCTCCGGTGGCCGCCCAAGCCCCACAGGACTGCTCCACACCCTGCGCCCCTCCCCGACCCCTCTGACTACAGCCTCTGCTCCTATACAACGGTCCAGCAGCACTAGACTCCTGGCTGCGCCCTGACTTGCCTCAAGGCCTTTACACTGGCTGTGCCCTCTGCCTGGAATGCTCTCTCCCCACATGGCTTCCTCCCTCCTTCCCACAGAGTTCCACTCAAACTCTGTCCATAATTCTTCCTACAACCTTCCCTCTCCTCATCCTGCCTTACTTTGGTCCCTGGCTAAAGTAGCACCTGACACACTACAGTGATGTGTCATCCAGCTTCCTCCCTAACTGTAACGTAAGCTCCTTTCATTCCAGGAGAGACCTGGCCTGTTCTGCTCTCTGCACATGGCAGGCACGCAGTACGTATTTACTGAATTAAACACAATGTGGGCCTCCCCAGATCAGCTGCCCTCCAAGCAGGGAAGCCCATAGCATTCGGCTGCCAGGGCTGGCGGAGCTCCCTGATCCCCAGGGACTGTCCCTGAAGCACTGTGCTTCTGTCTCAACAAAGCCCATGGGACAGGCCCTGATCTCAGGTGCTTCAGTGTCTCCCTAGAACGCACACACCCAGTCAGAGTGGACACCAGCCTTGACCAGGGCGTCTGCACAGGCCAAGAGAACCATGCCAGGCCCAAAGAGCACTGAGAACAAGGTCAGTGCCCCGGGCATTGCCTCAGCTAGGGCATCTGGCTGATGACAGGGTATGCAGGGACATAAAGCAGGAGGACCCAGCTGGGCTCTGGCTCCGGCTTTACGATCAGTGGTGTGGAGAAGCCCAGCACAAGAGCCACCCGCCATTGCGTCACACCCCCACGCCCACCGCCCACCACCCGCCCTGGGCCTCTCAGCCTCCACAGCTTCTGCCTCCAGCCACCAGCAGACCAGAGCCACACGGCCCACCTGTGCCCACAAAGGCCACCAGAGGCCCACATGGCCCAACCGCCTTAGTGGGAAGAAATAACCAAATCCAAGGTGGCATCCCTCCACCTCAGCTTTAAAAACTACCCGGACTGTTAAGAAAGAATTACGTTACATCTTTGAGAAATTAAGAGCAAGAGCTGGCTGACCAGAGAGGAACAACTGGCTCTGCGGAGACTTGGTGAGAGGCGGCGGCTGCGCTCTGCGGGCCAGCCCTCGAGTCAGCTGTAAAGGAGATCCCTTACCTTCAGTGTTCTTTGCGAAGTTCAGCTTGATCAGGGACCGCCCGTCCAGTTTCTGAAAGAAGTAGAATTTCTAATCAATACTGAAGAATAGTGGCTGACGTGAAGGCTGACAATGCGGAGGCTGGGTGACACAGGCGGACTGGAGAAGCCTCGGACGGCCCAAGCCTTCACCACAGGAACAGGTGCGGGTGCTGACCTGGGGGCCCCAGGACGCAGCACTTAATCCAGACAGGGGCCGCACAGCGGAAGCCCACCCTCCGAGCCTGCAAACCAACCCCAGGCAGGGGGGCTGACATCCAGGCTGGAGGCCGGGAGGGAGGTTTGCTTATACTCTGTGACGTTCAGACAGTTTCATGACAAGCACTGATTATTTCTGAAATTAAAAAGTAAATGTACTTATTTCTTCAGCTGGGTGGTGTTCACCTTATTCTTCTGTTATGTAAACTATTTAAGAAAGACAAACTATTAAAAAGTGGGGGGAAAGAAAGAAATATACCCAAATGCTAGGAGAAACTGTGACGGGACCCTCTATGTTTAAGGTTTCTGTGCGTGCGGCGGTCTGCCTCTCCTCCAGCAAACTGCACAGTGCGACCGAGTCCAGGCAGCCAGAGGAAAGCAGCAGCCCCAGTGCGAAGGCCTCAGCCGGAGGCGGTGAAGGGGGCTGAGGAGAGACCCTGGAGCAGGGAGGCAAAGCTGCGCGCCGGGAGCACCTGACTCGGGGTCCATGTCCCTGTAGCCTTTGCCACTCAGGAGCCCAGCCCTACCTACCCAGAGCCCAAAGGGGACACTGGGTGGGTGTCCCAGGACTGGGCCCCCAAGCTGAGCTCCAACCCCGCATCCTCCCTCCCCTGCAGCGGCCTGCCCACTGCCCCAAACCTGGCTCCAACCCTTCCTCTTTTGTTCAGCACCCCCACACATCTGCACGGTGAGCCTTAGATGGCGGGGGCCTTGCTCCCAGGCCACTCCCACAAGATAGCCCTTCTCCTTCAGGCTCAGGCACCCTGGGTATATGACCATGAAGAGAGACCCCACAAATATAATATGCTCGTCCTGGGGCCCAGAGAAGGGACATGGGGCGAAGCCAGCCAGGGGTTAGCTGCCCTTCATCATTTTGGACGTGGCAGGAGTCTGAGCCCAGGGCAACATACACGTCTTGGAGACCCCTGCAGAGCATCTGTGGGGTGGAACCCAGAATAACAAAAATGCCCCAGACACAACCAAATGGTGGTGCTCACTGGGGAAGAGACAGAGGACATGGGGACAGGTGTGGACAAGAAAATACAAGGGAGCCCTGGCTGGTGTACTTAGTGGATCGAGCATTGGCGATGAAGGAAGGAAAGGGGAGGAGAAGAAAGGGGAGGGAAGGAAAAAGGGAAGGAGAGAAGGGAGGGAGGGAAGGAGGGAAGGAAGGAAAGAAGGAAGGAAGGAAATATGAGGCAGTTAGGGGGCAAGGCGGGGCCTGAAAACCACCAGAGGAAGCAAAGGACAGACCCTCCGAGGCAGAGGAGTCCCAGCCTGGACACCAGCTGCTCCACGGCGGCAGGCAGGGCCTCGATGCCAGGGAAGGCAATGCACCCTGAAAACAAGCCAATCGCCCAGGGTCCAGGCTGGCAACGTAACCCCTGCAGGAGGCCCCTGGAAGGCAGCAGTGGCTCCCAGCGGCAGGTCTCACAGAAGAATACTGATGGTCACACTTTCAATGACAAAAATAAAAAATAAAAGGGAAGAGCACAGCAGACACAGGAAAGAAAGGGCTCTCCTTGGGGAGGAGCACCCTCCCCGACCATCTGAAAGAGAAAAGCCACAGGCCTTTCGGCAGCCGCCCAGAACACGCACCGCCAGCCCAGCTCCTTTGCTTCCCAGGACCTCCAACCTGACCCAAAGGGTGCTCAGAACCTATGGCCTCCCAGAATGTCACTGGGCCCCAGGTGTGCAGGCAGCACACAGAAAACAGGTAACAAGAGCACAGCTAGGTAAAGACCAAACCAGAGACATTTCACCAGCCCTAGGCTGGCAAGCAGGACGCTGCTCACCTCACTCCCCTGCCTCCCTCCTTCCACCTCAAGCCTCAAGACACCCAGTCCTCTCGGGCCTCCCTGATGACAATGACAACGATGACCTGCAGGGTCTGTGTCACAGCTCACCAGGCCTCACCCAGCCCAGTGCTTCCCCAGTCAGGCTGGGGCCTCAACCTGACACACAGCCTCTAAGACAGCGTCCGTCCAGCCCCGCAGTGCCAGCGCCCACCCTGCTAGCCGCCCTCCCACAGGCCACGCTGCAGTCAGGCTAACCTCTCAGCCTCAAACACTGCCCCAGGCACCTGGCAGAACCACCTTGTCCTCCAAGGTCACAGAGAAGTCCCACCCTCCCTGGGCGCCCTTCTCATCCCACCTCCAGCCCAACTGCCTGCCCCCACTGTGCCCCCACTTCCCTCGGGCTGCCTGTGGCACTGGTTCTGAGGGATCCACCTTCCTGACAAATCCCACTAGCCTGGAGCCCAAGCACAGACTGGGTCACCTGGTTCCACTTGCCTGCCCCTGGCACAGGCCATGCTAACTGACCTGGTCCTCCCAACACGTGACTGCACTGGAAGGTTACCGCTGAGCGCTTCCGGGCCTGGGGAGACGCAGTGTCTCGGTGAGTCCCTCCGGTCCTGCTAGTCCCACCTCCACAGCAACCTTGGGTCCAGCCTCTCTGTTCTACCTCCCCAGCCTCCATGCTGGTCCAAGCCCACCTAGCACTTCTTGCCCAGACAAGTGCACGGCCCCCAGGCTGCTTTCTCAGCTTCCACCCTCACCTCCCCAGTCTGTTCCCCACACAGAAGCCAGAGTGAACTTTTAAAACAAAGGCCAGCCACACTGGCTGGTATGGCTCAGGGGATTGAGCGCTGGCCTGTGAACGAAAAGGTCACTGGTTTGATTCCCAGTCAGCGCACATGCCTGGGTTTCAGGCCAGGTCCCCAGTTGGGGCGTGCAAGAGGCAACCACACACTGATGTTCCTCTCCCTCTCTTTCCCTTTCTCTCTCCATCTCTCTAAAAATAAATAAATTAATTAAATCTTTAAAAAATAAATCAAACAGAGGCCAGATCACAACACATGCCTGGCTTCTAGCCCACCCAGGACAAACCCAGCTCCCTCCACAGCCTTCAAGTTTCCCGAATGTGGGCCTATCTGCCCCCATCTCCCTTTGTCCCTGGGTCTCAGTTTTAACGGCACTGCTCCAGAGACATTCCCCGGGCCCACTTGCCCTCCCTCCTCTCTCACATCCCTCCCTGCAAGCATCTCTGCCTCCCACTGCCCCTGCTCTGCTCACAGCTCCAGCCCCGCACACGGCACAAGCTAACACCTTCCTGCTGAAAGGAGGAAACTGCAGAAATGGGCGCCAGCGGCAGCATGGGGAAGGAAAGAGACAAAGGGACCGAGAGAACAGAGAGGGTGACTAGGCCATGGACACACCTCGGGGGGACGATAAAGGCATGCAGTGGGGGCGGCAAAGGAGAATACGCTGGCCCTTGACCCTGGGGAGTCTGTTCCAGGCACACAGAATTCATGACAGTGGGCCTGCGTACATGACACATTAGAAGCTGCTTAATCTACCTCACAATAATAATACAAATTAAAAAGACTTTCGCCCTCATGCAGCAAAAAAGTCAAAGAAACAGATGATATCCAGTGCTGCTGAGGGTACAGGGAAATAGGCATTTTCTTCCACACACTGCTGTTTGGAGTCTGAAATGGTGCAACTTCGGAAGGAAATTTGCCAGTAGCTGCCAGAACAGAAAACGCACCCACCCCGTGACCCAGCACTCCCAGCCCAACGCTCCTGTGAGCCCAGAGAGGTGGGCGCAAGCGTGCTCCCAGACCACTGCTTGCAACAGCGCCCCCTCGCGAGGGCACACACAGCCACCAGAGGACAAGGCAGGGCCTTACACACTGACACACTCCAATCCCCGACGCACTGAGGGATGCAAAAGCAAAGTACAGACGAATTCCTGCAAGAGATCACACCCATGGCCTAAGGAAAGATGTAGGCCGTGCACACCTGTGCGCATATAAGAAACATTTCCGGAAAGGAATGGGTACAGAGAGAAAACGGTCCCCTCACTGTGCCCCATGAATGGTCCTCTCCCACTCCTGCGTGTACACGGAAGCCACAGAACCAGAGGACAGGTGACAGGACAGCATCCACCCGCATCACCGGAACTCCAGCACAACGCCTACCTCGCCATTGCTGGGGTTGGTCCCGTACTTCTTAAGCCAAGGGAGGATGTTCCTGAAGGGAAGAGAGCACAGCATCAGCGTGATGGGAGGGGCAGCCCAGTCCAGGAGGCTGCTTCTGGGAACCGCTGTGCAGGGCGCTGCTCTGCTTCGCTTCTGCTGGCAGAAGCCAAGAAAGGAAGCGGACCAGCCTCATCAAAGGAAGTGGAAGACATTTCTGGAAACATGGTTTCAAAGCATGTTCAGGGTTTTTATTACAGTTATGAATAAACAATACAAGCTCGCAAAATAAAGATGTACACAAATGTTGATATATCCATAAAATGAGACAATGGACTACCATCAAAATTCTAACTTCCAGAGAATTCTGAATAACACGGGGGAAAAGCTCTCATTGAGACTGAATAAAGAATGGGTCCAGCACTGGCAGGTAAGGCTCAGTGAATTGAGCAGGGGCTGTGAACCAAAGGGTTGCTGGTTCAATTCCCAGTCAGGACACATGCCTGGGTTGCAAGCCAGGTCCCCAGTGGGGGCATGTGACAGGCAACCACACATTGATGTTTCTCTCCCTCTCTTCCTCCCTCCCTTCCCCTCTCTCTAAAAATAAATAAATAAAATCTTTTAAAAAGGTAAAGAAAGAATGTATCCAGAACTATCTTCATAGTATTAACTCAACCATGTTACCACCAATAAACTCACAGAAAAAGATAAGCATAAATATTGGAGTAGTTATCCCAAATAGTGTGATTATGGTAAATTTTCCCTTTGAGATACTTTCTAGTTTTTCTAAAACAAGTCTGAAACATGAGAAAATTATATAAGCTGGCTTATGTTGGAACAAAAAACAGGGTATAATGCTTCGAAATACAGCACTGGAAAAATATGCACCCTAATTATGACTCTTCTATTAAGTGAGAAATATTTAGTTCACTAACATTCCAAAACAAGAACACAAGTGCCAATTAGAACACTAGAGCTTACCTGGGGGGGAGGGCAGTGCCACTCCAAAAAGAGACACCAACACCTGCCAGCTAAGCTGCCTGCCAGGGGGCACAGCAGCACTGTGGCTTCATCTCTGAGGCCCTGGCAGTCCCTCCTGGGTCCCCAAGAGGCCTGCCCCACCAGGGTTCCCGAGGCTGCCAGGACCTCAAGCATGGCCTGGCCTGGCACTGCCTGGAACCACAAGCCCTCCAGTTGGCCCCACGCCCTCTTTCTGAATGGATGTCACCGATCCCACCCTGGTTGTTAGCTCAAAAGTCAAGAGAGAACTCACAGCAGGTCGAAGACGACGCCTTCAGGGGTGCAGACCGGGTAGCTGAAGGGCTGCAGAGAGAGACTAAGAAAGGACATGGTCATGCAGTGGACTGGCCAGGCCACTGCCACAGACCTCCTATGATTTGTCCCTCTACCCCTCCCTCCTTCAGCCAGTCCTCCAACAATTCTGGTGTACCCTGCACAGTCTGGGATGGGTGCCAGCATAGCGGTGACCCCTACATCCCTGCCCCTTGGCAGCACCCAACACAAACCAGTACAAGGCAAGGGTCCCAGGAGGTGGTGAGAGGGCTTAGGGACAACCACAGCCTGATCCTCTCCACACCCTGCGCTGTGATGTACAATACACAGGGGATCACGGTCAGCCCCCAAAGAGGACCCCGGAGGTGGCCTGGCACAAGCAGGACTGGAGTACACCCTCCAACACCTCATACGGCAAGCATAGGCAGGCCACGGTTTTGTACTGAGAAGTGCCCTTGCCCATCCCAAAAAACTCTGGCGGGGCTTCTGCCCACAGAGTGTGCCAGCAGTTCTCCCCACATGTCCTAGGGGCAGACACATGAATCAGGCAAGACCTGAGGGCCCAGGAGCCCAGGGTAAGTTCTAATGCATGAGTGTGGGGGCAGAGGGACATACAGAGGGCCAGACTACCACAGGTCATTTGCCTCCTCATGAAGGGTTTCCTTAAAAGCAGAGCCTGCCCTGATAGCTCAGTTGGTCAGAGTGTCATCCCGATACACCCAGGTTGTGTGCTCAATCCCCGGTCAGGGCACATACAAGAATCAACCAATGAATGCATAAATAAGTAGAGCAACAAATCAATGTTTTCCCTCTCTCTAATATCAATTTTAAAAAAAGAAAAGAAAAGCAGAGCCTACAGAGGAAGGCTTCCTGGTGGACTTCCTTGAACCAGCACCCTTTTTTCTTGCATGGTATTCCTGTCACTAACCATCAAGAGCCCAGGCTGACCCGGCTTGTTTATACATCGGTCACCTGTAAGTTTGGTCAGCACAGGTCAGTCCCTGGAACCTAGAAAGCCTGGCAGCATGAGGGACACCTACCTGGATGCTGCCCCAGGAAGCCCTTTCTCTGGCCCAAAAGTCGACTCTAACCCGGTGGCGCTGCTAATGCTGCTGGGGACCAACGACAGCAGGACCCGGCACCAAATCAAACTCCAAGCAGCAAGACATGTTCATACCTCCTCCCAAATGGGAGCTAAAGGGCACATTCTCAAAGCACATTTTTACCCAGAACCCAATGTAGTTAAAAAATGGGTGAGAAGCAGATCAGAGACCTCTTGGAGGAAACGAGAACCAAAGATGGTAGTATGTCCATACAATCCATTCATACCCAACCTGAGGAAGATGTTCTCACAAGGCTGATGACAAGACCTAGTGGGGGTGGGGGGAAAACCAGCCAAAGATGCCTGGGTCTCACTTGTTCACCCCTGCAGTGAATGCTCCAAGCGGGGAAAGACCTTACTCACTGCTGCAGGGAGCCTCCTGGGCGCCCCAGGCAGACCCAGTGGCCTTCCCTGCCCCCTTGCCACCCTGTGGTATGTGGCTGACCTGCCTCAGCTGGTGTACCAGGGTCACCAGGAGAGTTCTGTCAGCTCTCAAGGCTCACCCTGACCTATGGAAACAGAACTCACAGGGTGGAGAGGAATGCTGTGCAGACATGCATGTGTACAGGGCAGCAGAGACGACCCTGGCTCAAACTTAGGAAGAAAGACCCACACACCCCACAGCCCCCAGTGCCCTGGGGTTCAACAGTCCTAGTCCCACTTTTCCAGCAGACACAGCTTCTGTTCCTACACATACCAAGTGGGGTGGGAAGAAGCATTTGAGTGGCTCTACAGGTGGGTCCCTTCCCACCCCCGCAGGTGACCAGCGTTCCCAGGGAAAGGGGCTCACGGCATCAGACTATTGCTGCTGCTGTTACTACTTAGACTCTGACCGAAAGTAAAATGTGAAAGGCACCAGCCCGCAGCAGACCACGGGGCTCGCACCTCAGCAGCACCACGTCCAGGGTGTCAGGCGAGGGATTTCGCTCTTCTAACCGAAATAAAACAGCCTTAACAACAGAGTCTACCTACCTTGGAAGGTAAGAATGAGGTTAAAAAAGCAAACTTGTAAACACAGACACAGAATAAGAAGAAAGTAATCATTGGTTCTTATTAAGTCATCTTCTCCCACTTCCAGGAAGATCTGGGTGGAGGAACACACACAGATCCCTGTCTGCATCTCCAGGGATCAGACTCCCTATCAAACAATTGCATATCAGAGAACAATTACTACAGGAAAATTAAACCCTCGAAACTCTTACCTGCAATGGTCAAAAGGTAAACGGCGAAAATTTGTTTGTGGGATATCTGTTTAAAACAAAAATAAGAGACAGAAATTTTTTTCTGTAAAAAATTTCATGTATGTATTCCTACCAACAATTCAGTTACACTTTAAGGAAAAGTTCATGTGCCCTGGCTGGTGTGGCTCAGTGGACTGAGTGCCGGCCTGTGAACCTAAAGGTTGCCGGTTCGATTCCCAGCAAGGGCACATGTCTGGGTTGTGGGCCAGGCCCCCAGTTGGGGTCACGGGAGAGGCAACCAATCAATGTATTTCTTACACACAGATGTTTCTCTCCCTCTCTTTCTCCATCCCTTCCTCTTCTCTAAAAATAAGTAAACATCTTTAAAAAAAATAAAATAACATTAACTCCATTGTACATCTATATCAGACCTCCTGGGTAACCAGGTTCATTGCCAATGAATAGTAATATTTTGAAAGGATTTTTTCTGAGCAGTGGATCACAACGATGGGCTTTAAATAGTCAGTACACGATGATGTAAACAGATATGCTGTCATCCAGGCTTCACTGTCCCATTTACAAGCACAGGCAGAGTAGATGTAACATAATTCTCAAGGACCCTAGGACTGTCAGAATGGTAAATGAGCACCGGCCTCAACTTCAAGTCACCAGCTGCATTAGTCCCTAACAATAGAGTTGGCCTGTCCCTTGAAGCATTGAAGCTCAGCATCGACTTCTCCCCTTCAGCTATGAAAATCCTAGATGGCACCTTTTTCCAATATAAGCCTGTTTCATCTACATCAAAAATCTTTTGTTTATCGTTGCCACCTTCATTATCTCAGCTAGATCTTCTGGATAATTCACTGCAGCTTCTACATCAGCAGTTGCTGCTTCACCTTGCACTTCTATGTTATGGAGATGGCTTCTTTCTTTAAATCTCATGAACCGACATCTGCTACCTTCAAACTTTTCTTCTGCAGCCTCCTCACTTCTCCCAGCCTCCACAGCATTGAATAGAGTTAGGGCCTTGCTCTAGATTAGGCTTTGGCTTAGATAATGTTGTGGCTGGTTTGATCTTCTAGCCAGAGCACTGAAACTTTCTCCACATCGGCAATAGGCTGTTTTGCTTTCATATGATTTGTGTGTTCATTGGAGTAGCACTTTTGATTTCCTTCAAGAACTTTTTGCTGCATTCACAACTTGGTTAACTGGTGCAAGAGGTCTACCTAGCTTTCAGCCTAGCTCTGCTTTCCATGTGCTTTTCTAATTTAATCATGTATAGCTTTTGACTTAAAGTGCAAGACTGGCAGCTCTTCCTCTCACTTGAACTCTTAGAAGCCATAGTAGGGTTATTAATTGGCCTAATTTCAATATTGTTGTATCTCAGGGAATAGGGAGGCCCAAGGTGAGGGGGAGAGAGAGGGACTAGCCAACCAATGAAGTAGTCAGAATACATACACATTTATTGATTGAGTGTGCTTTTTTATCTGGGCATGGCTCATGATGCCTCAAAGCAATTACAATAGTAGCATCAGACCACACACAGATCACCAAACAAATACAACAATGAAAAAGCCTGAAATGCTGTGAGAATCACCAAAATGTGACACAGAGACACAAAGTGAGCAAATGCTGTCAGAAAAACTGTGCCTGGGCTTGCTCAGAAACACATCTGCAAAGCACAATAAAGCAAAGTGCAACAAAATGAGGTATGCCTGCCTCTACTAACTTGATAGAGAAAGGAATGTTATTTTAACCTACATTTAAAAAAATAAACCAAGACTAAACATTTTCTCATATTATTAGTGTACTTTCTCTTTTTTGAATTGTCTGTCCTCAGCCCATTTGTCTACTATAGTTTCCATGTTCTTGTTCATTGTTAATTTTTTAAATTTTTATTTATTGATTTTTAGAGAGAGAGGAAGGAGGGGAGACAGAGAGAGAAACATTGATTTGTTGCTTCACTTATTTATGCAGTCATTGACTCATTCTTGTGTGTGCCCTGACTGGGAATCGAATCCACAACCTTGGCATAACAGGACGGCACTCTACCCAACCAAGCTATCCAACCAGGGCTAACTATTCCTTTTTACAGGCTTGCTGTATAGTGAAGACATCATCCCTTAATTACACCCCATACATACCGAGGGGAACAGAAGGATTTCACGCCTTACCTGGTTTCTTGCCACCATAGAAGTGCGTGTACTCAGCACATGTAATGTACCTGGAGGAGAGAGAGAGAATCTTACTTCCACCCGCTTCGTAAAGAGGGCAGAGTCTCCAGAAGTAATGGGTGACTGAGTCATTTCATTCATTCAGCAAATGTTTATTAAACACCTACTATGTGACACGCACATAATGATAAACACAACAGGCATGTGTTAGACAAACAAGTAAGCAAATACAAACAGTCCAGCTTTGATATGGAGAAAATAAACTGAATTTAACAGAAGGCTTGATGATGAGCAGGAGCTTGCCATGTGAATGTCTGGGGGACAGGCTCTCCGGGCAGAAGGACCAAGCAGACATGTCATATATAAAAGCGATGAGGCAGGAAAAGCTGTTGTGTTCCCAAAGAAGGGTGAAGTCACAGATAAACAGTGTGCATGGGGACATGTGACAGGAGAAGAAAGAGACACAAATGGTGGTCGGATAACGTGAGGACTCTGGATTGGCTGTAAGCTGGATGGAAAGTTGTTGGAGGGTTTGGAGCAGGGCCCTGACACGAGCTAATATAAGTCCTCATAGCATCACTCTGGCTGCTGCATGTAGAGGGACAAGCAAGAGAGGGAGCAGATCCCTGGCTAGTGTGGCTCAGTGGATTGCACAAACTGCAAGGTCACAGGTTCAGTTCCCAGTCAGGGTGCACGCTGGGTTACAGGCCAATGTTTCTCTCCCTCTCTTTCTCTTTCCCTTCCCCTCTTTCTAAAAATAAATAATTATTTAAAAAAATAAAGTAAAAGAAGAGAGGGAGCTGAAATTCAATAGGGAGATGACTGCAAAAGGTCCAAGAAGGAGTTCACACAAACTCTGCCTAGCCCTGGCTGATGTGGCTCAGTGGATTGAGTGCCAGCCTGAGAACCAAATGGTCACAGTTTTGATTCCCCGTCAGGGCACAAGCCTGGGTTGCTGGCCAGGTCCCCAGTAGTGGGCACGTGACAGGCAACCACATATTGATGCTTCTCTCCCTCTCTTTCTCTCCCTTCCCCTCTGTCTAAAAATAAATAAACAAAATCTTTAAAAACAAAAAACCCCTGCCTATGGAGGGAGTTGGTGGGAGAGACAGTGGTCAGTCCCTGGAAGAGTCAACAGGACTTACTGATGAACTGGAAGAGAAAGAGGCACCAAGACTAACTCCCAGACTTCTGACCTGAGTAAACTGATAGGGAAAACGGGGGAGGAGTAGCTCAGGCACTGAAAAACAAGGGTTCTATCTGGGGCATATTAACTTTGAGATGTCTATTGGACTTGTAAGTGGAGATACGGATTAAGCAGCTGGCTATTGCAAGCAGTCACCTACAGAGAATGTAAACGGGTCCAGAAACCTGGGGGATGTCGGCCTATGAGGTCTAGAAGATGGGGTGGAGGATCCAACAAAGAGAGAGGCCACTGAGATAGATGGAAAATAAAGAGCATGTGGTGTCCCAAATACCAAAGGGCTTCAGAAGGAGAGACATGGTCAACTGTGTCCTATGCTGTTGAGAACCCCAACGAAATGAGGACTGAGAACTGACCACTAGATTTAGTAACAAGGAAGTTACTGGGATCCTGACGAGCGTAGTGTTGAGGGTCAAAAACCTCACTTAAGTGCTTTCAAGAGGCAGCAGAAAATAGCATGTACACACAGCGCTTTCACGTTAGATACACGGTGGCAACTGGAGAGGGACATGGACGAGGTTGGTTTTAAATTGATTCTGTAGCATCTGTGTAGGCTGATGGGCATAAGCCAAACGAATGAGCATAAACCATCTCCTGTCTCTCCCACTGGGAGAGACAGGAGATGCAGAAAAGACGAGCAGAGCTCGCGAGTGGACAGTGAGGCGGTTCAGGGCATAAGCGAAGTCGAAGGGGCTGTGTCCGAGGGGCGCTGGGGCGGTGGGAAGGCCGCGCCCAGGTGACGGGACCTATGGTCTATTAGGGCAAACGCCTCCAAAGGCGGGATTCCGGGAGATCTCGACGGCTGTGCGGAGAATTACCCCGCCGGGGGAGGGCGGCGGAAGTTTCTGGGAGTAAGCGACTTCTAAGAGGGGCTCTGGGGACCAGCTCTGAAAAACCGGAAGGGGGAACCGGCGGAGTGAGGGACAGGCGGGGACTGAGGCAGGGCGGGGCTCAAGCAGAGCCAGGAGCTCCTGGCTGCGGCTCAACTTACATCTTGTCCTTCTGGTGCTGTCGCTTCCCCATGGTGGCAGAAGTGGCAGTGGCAGGACTAGTAAGCGTGGAAAACCTTCAACATACAAGCAGGACCACCGCGTCTCGGCCTAACCGAGTAACTACTTCCGGGTCCCGCCCCGGAAACGGGCGCTGGGCATGCTGGGAACTGTGGTCTCCAGAGGCAAGTGCGTCAGTCCGCGGGCGCAGCTGCTCCGCTGGCTGAGTTCTCAGTTGGGGTCGGGTTTTGCTTGAGCTGAGCTGCCTCCTCCTCGAAGCCCCGTCTTGTCCTGAGCGCCTCGCCTACCTGCCCAGCCCCGACTCAGTGCCATCCTACTCAAACCCGTCCTGGTTTTGACCTGCGGTCTCAGGTCTTCTAAATAGTCTGCCGGGAACCTAAGTCCCACCAGCCTCTGCCCCATCTCTACTCCCCCTCAGTGACAGATGCCTCCAAAGCGACGTCCATATTTGCCGTGTACACGATCACTTCCCATTCTCTCCACGCATTTAGTCCCCACCGCATCCAGGACCCTCTTCTGAGTGGCCTAAACCTGAAAGTCCAAAGCCCTCACTGATCCCTCTGGTCTCTTCTGACCGACCCTTCCCTTGACCAAATCACGTTCGTGTGTCCCCAGCCTGAGCCCTGGACTTCGGTCAGCACTCAAGCACTGGGTGATGGTGGCTTTAAGTACCACTTGTAACCCTTGACTCCCAACACTAAATTGCCAGTGCTCCAGACTTCTGATCTGTCCTTGGGTATCCGCTGATCTCAAGTTTAAGGTAGCTCCTCAAAGCAGAATTCTCCATCCCTCACGCTCTACCCCCTGGTCTCCACTCTCCTCCACCGTACCATGATCTGCCCAGTCACCCAAAGCCAGATGTCCTTGCCTTTCTCATCTCATCTCACAGCTCGCTCCTTCTCATTTCTAGGTTTCAATATAAATGTCACCACCTCTAAGACCTTCCCTGCCCACCCACCCACCCCATACATCTCCATTTCAGCTCCCGTAGGGCTTTTCACATCTTGTAATCCTGTATTAATTTGAGCTATATACTGGTTTAACACACACACACACACACACACACACACACACACGAGGATGGGATGTAAGATCCTTAAAGGAAGGGGCCCCAACTGCTTGGATGATTATCTCCAGTCTGGAGCAAATTGTGGGGCATACACAGTGGCAATGAGTATCTGCTAATGTCCAGCAGTCATCAAGTATTTTGTGAGGACTCACATCTCACATGCAGGTTTGATTCTAAGGTCAGTGTGTGAGGCAACAACTAGAGTCACTATCTTTGAAATTCCTTAGGGAAGTGCCAAGTTGAAAACTGACACACCAGCTCATTTTCCTCTAAGGAGGGAACAGATCACTGTAAACTTGCACGCAGATAAGGCTTGTGTTTAGGGGCCGGGTGTAGAAAACAAAGGTAGACTTACAGCTCAGTGGGGTCAAGTAAGGGGCCACAGAGTCCCTGAAGGAAAGGGCAGCACTCTCTCCTCACTCACTTCTCTTTCAAAGTGTACAGGGCTGGCTTCCCGTGTTAGATTGCAAGCAAGGGGACTTCACAGTAGCCCTGACCTGACCTCCTGCTATATGCAAGCTCAGGCCTCAGGGCCTCAGGATGGCCCTAGACTGACAACCTCTTTGGGCTACAGGGAGCCCATGGGATTGCACAGCCCTAGGGACCATGGCGCGAGAAAGGCACCTCTAAGAGAACTTTATTCATGCCTCCACAATGGTCTGTACGGAAGAGGTTATGGGCTCTTCTTTTGGGGAACAGACTCTGCACTGCCAGGGTCGTTCTCTGAGTCATCTTTACGTCTGGGCACGGGCTGGAACTTGAGCAGGACGGGTGGAGTGAAAATGGAGGCCTTCACAGGAGGGGCTGGTGTCTCCTCGGTGTTGGGGGGGTCACTACAGGATGCAGTCCTGTGCAGGAGACAGCCAAGACATGTCCATGAGGTCAGGCACCAGCACACAGGGCCGTCAGAGGTACTGATGACAAGCCTGCCCCTGGGCTGTGGGGTGGCTCTCAGTGCATTTATATTCCCAGAAATCTCCCCCAAGAAAGTTTGTTCAAGGCTGCTCATTGTAGCAACGTTGTGATTGTGAAAACCTGGAAATATCTAAACATCTGTCAGGAACCAAAGTGTAGCCATGCAATGGACTATTCTAGAGCCACTTAAGGAATGAGGTAGGTCTGTATTCCCCAACAAGTAAAGACACCCAAGGATACAATAATGGAAAAAAGCAAGTTGCTGAGAAGTACATGCAATATGATCCTGCTTTGTTTAAAAGATTAATGTGTGTGTGTGTGTGTGTGTGTGTGTGTGTGTGTGTGTTGGAACTCTTAGCAGCAGGGGATTTTATATATGTATTCCTGTATTGCAAATTTTTTCCTACAAATATGTTCTGCTTTTGTAAGTTTTTAAAAACCAGTTTACAGTATTCCATTTTTGATGATGGCATCATGAGAGCACCACTCACTCAGGAATCAGTATGTAACAAGAGCCTGAAAATTGTCCCCGTTGCCCTGACTGGTGTGGCTCAGCTGGCTGGGCGTTGTCCTGCAGAGCGAAAGGTCGGCAGTTCAATTCTCAGCCTGGGTACAGGCTTGGGTTGTGGGTTTGGTCCCCAGATGGGGCGTGTGCGAGAGGCAACAGATGGGTGTTTCTCTACCTCTCTTTTCTCCCTCCCTTCCCCCTCTCTAAAAATAAATAAATAAATTTTGTATTTTAAAAAATTGTCCCCATTAGTGAAATATTTCAACAAGCAAGAATGGTTGAGTATCCCTGGCTGGTGTGGCTTGGTAGATTGAGCATTAGCCTGTCAACCAAAGGGTCTTCAGTTTGATTCCCAGTCAGGGCACCTGCCTGGGTTGCAGGCCAGGTCCCTGGTTGGGAGTGTGTGAAAGGCAACCACTTGATGTATCTCTCACACACCAATGTTTCTCTCCCTCCCTTCCCATCTCTCTAAAAATAAATAAATAAAATCTTTTTAAAAATGGTTGAATAAATGATGTTTCATCCATACAATGGAATATTTTGCATCTATTATTATTGGTGAATTTAAAAGGTATTTTTCATGACATGGGAGGAAACATATTCAAGAGCTGGCTACAAAACTGCCAGACAGGATGTTCCCGATTATGTAACAAGTTACTATATGTACACATATGCATGTATGCACCGGAAGAAGCCTACACCAAAAGACAGATATATGGTAACAGCAGTTATTTCTGATGGTGGGAATCAGAGTGATTGGTGTCTTTTTTTGTGCACTGTTCAAATCGTCTATTTGCCATATTCTTTTACATATGGTTTTAGAATCTGAAAAAAGGTAGTCCTTTCAAAGGACGTTCATAACCTTTCCCTTGCAATTCTACTTCAGAAACTTAATCTGAAATTCCGGAACGGCTTCGCACGTAAAGATGTTCATCCCAGCAGTAACCTAGGAAACACTGGAAGCACCTTCTGTATCTCCCAGTGGAGTTAAGTAAGTGACGGCCCTATGTGCACCGGATGCCCTACATGCACCGGATGTTCATTTCACAGCCAATGGAACTTGCATTCAAAACACTGTCAAGAAGTATAGAACTCACCAGGGCCATCACGTGACAGGGAAAAGGCAGGAGAAATAAAAGGCACTAATTGAGTCACAACTTTTTAAAACTACACCTAGAGAAAGCTAGAAGATATCTTGACAGAAATGCCCTGATGATGACCCAGCCCTGCTGTGTGGCTTCACTATTCTGTGAGGTCCTGATGGTGTTCATGTAAATTTTTCATTTTGCATTGTAACAACATGGCAACAGTGTTTGCTAGCTGCCCCCTTCTCTGTGACCCAGCAGCCAGCGCCTTGCCGCCTCCCCACCCCACCTCCTTCAGATCTGATTGAGTAGCCCATTACGCTTCCACTTAGGTGTAACTAATTAATCTACATAATCAAACTGATTATAAACATTTTTATACACAGTCACTTTCCCCATCTACTCATCTCCTTGGGGTCATTTTCCAGGATTGAAAAGACTAATCAGAGAATTTGAGAACTTCTATAGCTCCTGTTATATTTTAACAGATTGTTTTTTTTGTTTTTTTTTTTTTTTTAATTTTTAGAGACAGGGGAAGGGAAGGAGAAAGAGAGGGAGAGAAACATTGATCGGTTGCCTCTCCTACTTGCTTTGACCAGGACGGAACCTGCAACCTGCAATCCAGGCACATGCCCTGACCGGGAATCAAACCAGCAACCTTTCGCTTTGCGGAATAACCAACTGAGACATGCCAGTCAAGGCAATAGATCACTTTTCAGAAGGACTAAACCTTAAACTCTTGTACATAAAAGGATACCATCAAGAAAGTGAAAGGCAACCCACAGAATGGGAGGAAATATTTGCAAATCATATAAAGGTCTTGTGTCTACAATATATAAATGTCTTACAACTCAAAAATTTAAAAAGACAACCCATAACAAACACTAGGGAGTGACTTTTCCAGCCCTCCTGACCACACAAGGGGCCTTCCTGGAAGTGGAAGTTACCATCATAAAGAACATTTGTCCAGCCCTTGACCACACCACCACACTGCTGGTCAGAAGTGCAGCATGGGCTGAGCTGGGACAGTGCCTGGCCCCAGGGAGGCTCAGAAGCACACTTACCAGGGGAAGCCAGGGCAATGGCGTTTGTGCATACTGCTTCCAGGCAGGTACGAGAAATGGAAGCCTCCAGGGTTGAGGACCAAGGGGGTCAGATCAACCATGTGACTGCAAGACAGGGCAGAGGGGGGTCGTCAGCTCTGGGATCCTCCCAGGTGGGGCCTCCCCAGTCTCAGAGGGTCCCACTCTGACATGGGGACACAGACCTTTGAGCCTAGACTCCTCCCCTGGACAATGAGAATAACCACTTGGGACTGTGGTGAGGATTAACTGAGAGATGGGGAGGAAACAGCAGCTGAGCTGAGCACCAGGTGTGCTCCCCAAAGGCTCCCTTTCCCCTTGCCTCACACCCACGTAAATTCCTTTCACCTCTTTTGGCTTGATGACAGGCCAGTCCAGTTTATTTTCATCTCAGAACTGAAAACTTCCATTTTCTCCATCTGCAGGAAACAAATGAACATCTCAGGACAAGCTTGGGGGCTGCGCCATAAAAGAAAAATCACCGGTACAAGGACTATGAGAACTATGTGACTTTCATTCAGTCAGCAAATACATCAGGCTCATCCTCTGTGCCCATCTTGGGCTTGGTATTAGGGGGAGACAGGGGATGGGATGGGGGCTAGGAGCCAAATGAGAAGGTCCTAACCCAGCCTGGGGGATGGGAGACTGGATGGAGTGCACGCGTAGGATAAGTGGGAGTCAGGAGGGGCAGGAGGTGAGGAAGGACACTACAGGAGAATGACACCCCCAGGGAGAGACCTGGCAAGGGGGCCTGTGGTTCTCCACCTGTCCTTTGGCGGCCCCAGGATTCTGCTGATGCCTTGTTTGGCTGAGGCCAAGCAGGTAGAGCTCTATGACTTCAACCCCCTTTCCGACCCTTCAGTCAGAGCAGCCCCCCTTTTATAACTTTATCCATTGTTGTTCCACCCAAGACTTCGCCCGCAGTCTTAAAAAGGGCTTTGCTGCTTAAAAGCAAAGTTGTCAGAGTCACTGCTGCGGCCCTGAAGAGCCGTTGGTTCCCAGCAGGGTGCCAGAGGCTACCCCTCCCTGGGCCGTATGGAGGGACAATGCATATTTCCTCCACTGACCGACTTGTTAGGCAGTGGAGGAAAGGGGCCAAAGACCCTTGGCATAGCGTAGACAGGGGGTGATGGGGCTGTCGCAGAGGCCATGGTGGTGGCAGGTGGTGGCAATGGTGGAGGTGGCAGCAGCTTTGACGGCAGGCATGGGGAGGTTGACTGGTCCCGCAAGAGGATGGGTTCCGGTTTCTTCACTTTAGGCTTCCTTCTCTTCTTCTTGGCATCTGTGATGAAAGGTGCAAGTGAGTGCCTACCCCTCAGCCAGAACAGGGTAGAGTGGGAGCCAAACACGATGGTGTGGGGTATTCAGTCTCCCCACCACAGAGTGGAGGCAGCCCCCTCAAGGGCACCACAGAGCAACGCCTACAACCACTGTTGACAGGCACCAACATGTGCCACCTCACTGACCCCACAACTGCCCCACATGGGAAGGGTACTTTTGTGTCTGTCTTCTACCAGAACAGGAAACTCTGACTGTACAGGCACAGGCAGGATCCACAACCAGGCCGTCGGATTTCGAGGGCAGAATTCCATGGAAAGTGATCGCGTGTCACTGCCAGGACAGCTGGGCTTGGCCTGGGCAGGTCGGGCTGCTGCCACCACCGCCAAGCATCAGGGAAAGCTCTCGAATCTGCCAGCATTCTTGGGTGTCCAGGCCCTAGACGGTGAGCCCGCTGACTATCCCCAGCTCCAGGGCCATCCTGGGGCTGTGCAAAGGGCCCTTCCATGAGAAAACCCACATGGAAGTGGGCTTCCCTCAAGGAGGGAATTTTGAGGGGAAGGACCCTGGGACCTGCCCCCTCTCCTCTCTCTGTGTTAGATCTTCCTGACTATTTTTACTCTTCAAAACTGAAGACTGCTGGTAAAAAGGGTGTTAACAAGCTCCTCATACAGCCCATCAGAACAACTCATCTGGAAGGATGATAACCAATGCCAGGGAGCACTGTCCAGGAGGCTGAGAGCCTGCACCCTGGAGCAACCCAGACCTGAGCTGAGCTCTGGGCCCCATGACTTACTGTGGGATCTCGGCCCCTTGGGCCTGCTTCCTCTTCTGCAAAATAAGGATAAATAACATCAATGCTATCTCAGGAGGCTATGGTAAAAGCCTACACCTGCTGTGCATCCTGCCACCGGATGAAATGGTAACACAGGGCACTCACACTCAGCATCATGGGAAGTGAGACACCCAGAGGAGCTGGGCCTCCCAGTGGGATGCAGAAGAAAACTGCCCTCCCGACCAGCAGAGTCTCCCACTGAACACCAACACATCAAATGAACTGAACCCAAATTTATCAAGGTGTTAGAGCAACTGTCCAAGAAATAGAGGCAGAGGGAGACAAACCACACCAGTGACCAAAACAACAGCTACAAATCCAAAAAGTGGAGTACCCCGAAGGACCATATCACTCTCCCAGTCCATAGCAGGGGAGGGGAGAAGTAAGAGCTTGCACCTCAAAGGGGACTTCAGCAGCAGCAGCGGCCACTTGTCCTCATTTGCCATCCCTGTGTGGTCACAATATGTCCCCCTTTCATTTCACCCTCACAAGTGTCCCAATATGGACAGAAATTATACGATCACCCTGGTGAAAAGGCACCTAAGTGGCCTAACACCCACACCATTGTGTGGGCCTTCTTGGGCCCTGACATGACAGGGCAAGTGTAGAAAGACCTTTGGGGGCTTCCTGGGAAGTCTGACTATGAACTAAGTATCAGCTAATGTTAGGGAACTCTTGTCGATTACATCAGGTTTGACACTGTGATTATGTCAGAAACTGTGGGGTTTTTTTGAACTATTATTATTAAGAAGCATTCTAAAGTATTCAGGAAGATAGTGATGTCTGAGATTTCCCTGAAGTGCTCCAGAAAAAACAAATGGAGTCTAGAGAGGGCAACAGCATAGCAAGATGGAGGTAGTTGCTGGGGCTGAGTGATGGGGATGTAAGTGCTCACTGTCGCCTCTAGTGTTGTGTATGTTCATGTTCACACCGAAGATTTCAGGACATGGGGTCCCGGGTCGGGTTTGCTGGGTCACTTGGACCAGGCACAGGTTGAGTCTCACCCTGGGAGTAGAGGTGCACGCGGTGGATGCTCCTCTTCAGGTGCTGCAGGCGCTGGTGCATCTCTTGGGCACCCATGCTGTTGCAACAGTTCAACTCCCCCTGGACTGCACAAAAGAACTTGGCCTGCGACAACAGCCAGAGAAGTAGGTCAGGTGGAAGCTGGACAGTGAGCCCCCTCACCTCCGCACTCCCCAAGCTGGGTGGCCTCAGGCTTCTGGAAGACACAGCCCAGTAACTCCAGCTAGTCGCCTCCTCCCCTATCTCCAAGCCCTGCCCTAGAAGGCAGGTGAGGGAGGTGGCAGCACCGGTCCTAGCGATCCCCACCCCTTCCCCTGCAGCTCCTGCGGCCCGCACCCAGAGGAAGGAGAGAAGCCCGTGCTGCTCGCACTCCGCCTGCTTGCTCTTGCGCACCACCCTCTCCGCCAGCGCTGGGTTGCGGTCCAGGCTGCGGAAGAGGCGGCGCAGTGCGCGCTCTGTGTAAGTCGTCGCCTGCCTCTCGAAGTCCTCCTCGGAGATGAGCTGGCAGAAGGTCACACTCTGAGGGAATTCGCGGTCGAACTCGTCCAGGACCTCCATCCAGGTGGGTTTGTGGGCGGACCAGACTGCCTGCAGGGCGGAGCGGCTGTCGGGATTGGGGCCCCTGCGAAGGCCCGTGCGCTGGTCTCGGGCAATGGGCAGTGGGCGTTTGTTCCCCACAGCCGCCACGCCACCGCCCCAGCGCCCCACTGCACGAGCCAATCCGGAGGGCCGGCCGCACGTGACAATGCCCCTGGCTCTGGAGAGCCCTCCCTTGCCTTCGACGGGGAGGGCGAACGCCGCTGGCCAATGCGCTGAGCTAGATCCCGACAGAGTGCGGCTGGGCCTTGATCCAGGCCCAGCCTAGGGCCACACTACGGCCAGCGCCAGAACCTTCCCTAACCTTCCAACTTCCTCGAGGCCCTCATCCCTTGCCTGGCCTCCAGCCCTTCCCTATCCCAGCTGTACCTGTCTCCTCATGGTCTGTAGCCTCCCAGTCCTCCAGCCAGAGCTCTGCCTCTCCCTCAGACAATGGCCGAAGGACTTCACTCTGCCCAACTTTTCCAGCCTGAGACGTTTTGCCCCCTTCCTGTGTGGTATGTGAGAACAGGAGCCTATTCCCAAGCTCCAACTCCCCTTCCCATCCTGTGGGAATATGATGAAGGCCATCTGTAAGGTAGCACTGTGAGACCTTGGGAGCCGGGCCAGCTCCTCAGTCAAGAAAGGGCCAAAGAGAAACTACCATGTGAGCCCGAACTGTAAACAAGTGCGGAGAACAGCTAGCGTTTAGATCTCACAGGGCGTGTGCCCTTGGAGCACATCCCCCCACCCCCCTGCATGCCCCGCTTGCTTTGTTTTCTGTACTTATGTAACCCTGTGTGGCAGAAAATTTCACCAGTCTGCCACCCTGGTGCACAGTAAGCCCAAATACATCCATGTCTTTCACAGCCATGATTTTGGCTTCCTCTGTTTATTTCTTTGGAACTGGACAAGGTTTTCTCAGACCTCAGCTCTTGGCATAACATCCTCTTACTCTCTGGAATCAAAAGCACTCCTCTCCAGCCTGTCCTCTCTCCCCCTGATATGGAAGGCAGTTATGCAGACATGAGCAGAGTAAGAATGGTGGGCCAGGTACATAAGGTCATCAGGGAGGAACATCCTGGGTGACTAGCAATGGGCATCTGTGGGTGGGACCTTGCCCCTGGGGTGACCTTTCCTGTCCCCAGCACATCACTGGCCCTACAGCTGGGATCTTCCCCTAACCTTTCCTCCCCTGGCATGTTACTAGTCATGTGGTAGACTCCCTCAGAAGAGGACTGAGTGGGCTGGAGAATGGCCTCATTCAACTCCCGAACAAGCCCTTGCATGACCAGTCCTTCAAGCATCAAGCCCACATCAACTAACCGAGGAATAAAGCCTTGGATCTGTTGACCAGAGACAGAGTTTAGATCAAATTAGAGACAACATCCAGGCCTCAGTTGTGTTTCAGCTCCAGGAACGGAAAATCAGCAAAACCAGACAACCAGTCAGTGGACACCTTGACCCTGAGGAGACACACCTGGAAAGCTCATCATATATATTCTATTGGGATCCTCTCCCGCCCCCCAAACCCCCAGATAAAAGCTCTTAAGATTCAGAACCCAGGGCACACACACTCCCTCTCTAGATCATGCCAGTGCCCTTTCCCCTCTCCTACCACCAGGCACATTTTCTTTGCCTGCCTTTTCCCTCACCTCCAAGGGGCCTGCGTTTGCCTCTGTAACTTGCTTCCTGAGCCCACACAGCTCTGCTGGCTCACTTCTTCCACAGCTCACTTCTTCCACCCCTGTGACTTTCTAAATAAACTTTTGCTTGTTTTTGAGTCTTGGCTCTGAATTCTTAGTCAAACTCAGCCAAGGTCTCACGTCTGCTGCTGTTTTGACATTAACACCCCTTCGTAACCACTCTTCTCTGGCATCTCAAGCTGCAACTTACGCATTGCAGAAGGGCCTGCCTCCAACATACCACCTGGATGATCTCATTTACTTCTTGGTCCCAACCCAGAACTGATTTAGCAACCCTAACCTGCATCCAAGACTCAGGCCTTCCTTGGGCTCCAGACCCATGTCCAGCATGTGCTGGGGATGTTTCTTGGGTATCTCATGCTAAACATATCCAGATTGACACACAGCATTTTTATTCCCCTCTCCTACTTAGTTAGTGGCTGACACCACCATCCACCCCTGAGGGGCATGCACCCTGGACTGTTGCCTCCCTGTCTCCTTCGCCCATCTCCCTCCAACCCCCCACCCCCAAATCAGCCCTGAAAGCTGTGCAGTGCACCAGAGAAGTCTACTGAGATTTTTCACCTCCTACAGCTAAACCCCCAGCCCTCTAAGCCTCAGCTCTCCTCCTCACAGGTGGCAGCACTCCCTCCTGCTTTAGAGACAACCAAGGAGGGAGATCTGGCCTGTGTATTTGCCTAGGGGTGCAGGCAGATACACCTGAGTTCAAAGATCCATTCTGCTTCCTGACCCCTGTGACTTACAAAATGAGACTTTAAAATATATAGTGTGTGTTGCCCTGGCTGGTGTGGCTCAGTGATCAAGCACTGGTTCGATTCCCTGTCAGGGCACACACCTGGGTTGCAGGCCAGGTCCCTGGTTAGGAGGCACGAAATGGGCAACCAATGGATGTTTCTCTCACACGTCAATGTTTCTCTCCCTCTCCTTCTCCCTCCCTTACCCTCTCTCTAAAATTAAATAAATATTTAAGAAAATAAAATATATAGTGTGAGAGAAACATCCATTGGTTGCCCTTTTTATAAACAGAACAAGCATCCTTTGAGAGGTCAAGCAGACCACTGATTAACCTTCTGACCACGTTCTGCTATTATCACTTCACACTCTATATGTTTATTTGTATTTTTTGGGGGGGGAATTCTAAACTTTATTTCTCTCTAGGATTATTTATTCATGTGTATATAAAATACTCGGGGGAAAGCAGTTTCATCTCTCTCATTTAAGACATACATTTATAAAAAGTTTATTTGTATTTTTAAAAGATGTACGGGACACTCTCTGTGCTGGGCACTGCCAAGAGATTAAAAAAAAAAAAAGAAAAGAAATATATGGTCCCTGCCCTCAGAGGTTCCCAATCTAATGAAGACTTCAGCCAGGGGGAGACTATTTCCATCTAACAGGCTCTGCTGGAAGGACATTGGATGCTGCTGAAACCAGATAAGGCTTCGGCTGGAAGGCAACATTTAAGCAGACCCCTGAGTCAACCATCAAGAGCTCCACTGATAGGTCCGGCATCTGCACAGGAGTAAGTGTAGCCACCTCCAGCCATGGCACCTCGGTGGACAGGCCTGAGCCAGGTGGCCTTGGGATGGAGGAACCCCAAGAGATGAGGCCTAGGAGGCAGGGAAGCATGTGCCATTGCCCCTCATTCTCCCATGAATACCAGGGCTTCTACTCCCAGGGTGGAAGTGAAACGGGTATCAGCCAGGGTTGAGGGGTATAGCCAAATGCCCATCTAGAACCTAGGCTTCCTCTCAAGGAGACAGGATTGCATGACTGTCATTGGGCACATGAAAACCTTGTGCATTGTGTCAGACCCTGATGGTGGAGGTGGCCCTGCCGACATGCCTGGGGCCAGGTTCATTGGTAGCTCAGCTCCAATCCCCCCAATTCCAGCTGAGAGGGTGGACATGCCAGGTACCTCATAGTCCCTCCTGCAGGCTCAGGGCAGCATATTTCCCTGTAAGAGAACAAGATGGTGCAGTTGGTGGGTATCACCTGCAGGCTTCATATCCCAAGGCCACCTGCCCACTCCAAATAGTGCTGCTCCTGCTGAGAACCCAGGAAAACATTCTCTTCAGGCTCTGGAGGGCTTGGTCTAGTTCACCTCCACATGGTCAAGGGTGAGCTGGGTCTGAGCCTGCCTCAGACCCTCCATGCAGAGCAGCGGGCCTCTATTTCTCCACAAGACCCTGACCAAACCTGGAGTTTCCGGTCTTACCCAGGGTGCTGGTATGAAAGATCCTCTTCAAACCAGAGCTTTTCTGAATCCAGGGCCTTTGACCCTGTGCCTCTCCAGCCATGACCCAGATGGAGAGTTTATGGGGCAATCCCCCAGCTCCACACTCACCTAATTCTCTGACAGAGGGTCCAGTCCAGCTCTGCACCTGTACCTGACTGCTGAGAAGTGGAGTGAGGCAGCAAAACCCCCTCACCCCAGGTGCTGTGTGTGGTGGGCTGGACCTGACTGATGCCCTTTCATCATTGCACTGCTTCCCAGCAGCCCACAGTAGTGCAACAGGGAAAGAGTGTCAGGCAGGCCTGCCAGTGCCTTGGTCTCCGGTGGTCGGTGGGTGGGGATCTCAGGCCAGGAATGCAGGCCCAGTGGGGCGGGGCTTCTGCCTGGGGGAAGGGTGCCCTCTGACCCCAGAGGCCCAGGCCTGGCCAGGATCTCAAGTTTCCATGGAGAAGGGAGCCAGCAGGGAACGGGGGAGGGGAGAACCTGCAAGCCCAAGGGGCTCTGCCTGGGGAGGAGGAGATGGAAGTGTGGGGGAGGGGGGTCCCCAAGGTTGGTCCCAAATGCTTTGACAATATCATTGCACTGCTTCTCAGAGCACAGTAGTGCAACCTCGTCAGAGCACCTGCAGCCAGCAGGGGGGGACCCCCCACAGCAATACACATAGGGTGCGGAGCTCAGTTGTGGGTGGATGGGGCTCAAGACGCTTGTCCTGGACATCAGGACCAGGAGGGGTGACTTCGGGGGGGGGCTGCAGTCCTCGGTGTCCTCAGGACCCCAGGGCACCCAGATCTAACTCAGCCCGCTCCAGCCAGAGGTGGACAAGAGACCCCCAAACTGAGGGGTAGCTCCAAACCAGGAGCGGGAGCAGAGGGGAGAAAGGGGCGCATACACAAAGGAGAGGGGCCCGTGCTCCACCGCAATCCAACACTCACTCGAGCGGGGGGTGGATACAGCCCAACAATCCTATGCCCTCACCCGACCCCGAGGCTCCCGGGAGAAGGCTGGCTCCACTTGGGGACGACGCTCTCCTGCTAGCCCAGGCCCCCATCCCTGGCTCCTGGCCCCTGGTCCCTGACCCCCAACTTGGGCTCCGCGTTCTGTTCTAACAGATTTGCTGCCTGGAGGCCCAGAGCGCAGCAGAGGAACAGGATGGGGTGGGGGTGGGGAGTCCCACCCTTCTGGAGTACCCTGCACGGAAAGGGCGCCTGGGGTCTGGGCTGAGCCCCTCCTCACAGACCTGCCAGTTAGGGCCGCCCTGCCAGCTCCCGGCGAAGTACAACCCTTCTACTCACGTGGCGGGACACCCCTTCCTACTCTGGCCGGAGCATGACAGGGAGGTTAGCTGGAGAGAGGTCCGGGCAGTCGTCCGCCCCGGTAGTCTCCACCAGGACTACCCCGCACCTCGTGGCGCCCTCTTGCCCACCGGCTCCATCTTTAACCCGCTGACAGTCGAAGGGGCCGAGGGCCCCCAGCTTCTTAGCATAACGCCGCGCTCATTGGCTGGCACCGGAGCGGGGCTTTGCCTCCCTCACAGCTATTGGCTAAGACTGAAGCGATTTCAAAATAGCCTCCGGGCTGGGATTGGCGGTGCTGCGGCCCAGCCTAAGGCTCGGTGGTTTTAACAATGAGTTCTACAAACGCTTTCTCCCCATTCATAATTTATCAAAAGAAACTTTGCCGCCTTTTCTCTGCTCGGTATCGGCGAGTTTTCTAGCTGCGAGGACGAGAGCACTTGGAAGTCCAGTGGGGGGCCCCAGCCGCGCGGCTGAGCCCACAGAGGATGGGGTTGCGACCTTTGGAAAATGCCCGAACCCACGCGGTACAGCCCGTGGTGGAACAGAGCTGCAGGTCTGCTTCGTTTTCTGTGCTGATATTGCTCCCTGTACCTCCCAGACGCGATATTCACCTGCGGCGGGCTTTCTGGTTGCGGTAGCCCTCACCACCACTCTCCCACCACCCCCTCGCATCTACCGCATCGACCCGAGTGGAATTTGCCAGAAGCCACCCGGGTAGGCCTGGGCTGTGGAACCCTGTGGATCTGAGGGAAGCACCGGGAAGCTTGGATCCCTGCGTGATTGCGATCCACTTTGTGGATAAGCATGCACTAAGTGCTACCCTTGGCTGATGATCTGGAAAGATCTACACCGACTGATCCTCACATAGCAGCAGTGTGTGTGTGTGTGTGTGTGTGTGTGTTGGGGGGCCGGAAGCGGGGTGCCTAGGGCCCCTCCTGTTTTATTCTCTCAACCCAATGGCTGAGAGCAAATGTTTTTGAGGCAGGCAGAGCTAGGTTTGAATCTTTATGAACCATGGTTGCCTCCTCTGCAAAATTAAGACGATAACTGGACCTACTTACAGGGTTACTGCCAGGAGCAAATGAGAGGCTGTTTAAATCGTTAGCACAGCATCAGGCACTTCGTGTTCAATAAAGGAGAGCTCTGCTGCTGCTTCGGTTTTAATTTTTGGTCTTGTCCTGAATTCTGCCTGGAGCCATCTTACCTGCTCCCACCTTGGTTTCCCAAGGGTTATTATAACAATACATGTGTGCACTGTTTGATTCTGCTGTTAATTAACACTCTGCATTTATGGTGGTAAGGAGGTAATAGGCAGAGGGGACTCTTACAGCCAAGAGGGGCCAGGGATGGACCAGAGTGCCCCCTTGGATGGGCAGTGGGGTCTACGTAATTGGTGTCGTAATTGGTGTCGCACTCACAGCCTCTTAGCAAATCAACACTACTGAAAGGATGCTCCCTGCCAGCACCTGCGGCTCTTCCTGAGGGCTTTATTCTGGCCAAAATAGAGCCCTTGTGAACACTTCCCAATATCCAGGGTAAGTGGGAAGTGCTACAGAACAATTCCCCCACCCACCAATTAGCTCTCAGCCAATAAGGGCAGATACATTGGTTGGATAACAACCCCCCCACTCCCCCCCCCACCCCCGCCTTGCTCCTTGGTTGGGATAACTTGGATGCTTGTTCTACACTGGGTCCCAGAACTCCCCATGGAATTAAGCTCGTTTCCCACAGGGGTTACTTGCTCAAAAATGCAAACTTCACCAGCTGCCTTTCCTTCTCTCACAGACCCACTCCTCTACCCCAGTGTTTTCTGGGATCATCTCCCAACAGTCTATCCTCCAATCCTGTCTCAGGTCTGGTGACTGATGGGAGAGAAATGTAGACTTGTACACAAGGCCAGAGAAGTTTGGCAGTGGAGAGGTCAGAAAGAGGTCTGTGTTTGAGCACAGCAGGAGCTCATGGAGGAGAGGGTAGGGGGCAGTGCACCTACATAGGAACCTCCTCCCCTCAGGCCTCTAGAGCTTTTCTAGGGTTTTCTCCCATCCCTATAAGGTCAATTGACTTCTCAGATGTAAGGTGCTCTGCCCACACTCCTCCAAGCCTCCTCCCAACCAGTTGCTACTCCCAGCCTCTTCTGGGACTCATTCAGGAAAATGGCACCCTCTTTCCCTACCAGCAACCTCAAGCCCCTACCCTCCTACACAGCCCCACCTGGGTGTTTAGAAAATCCAAGAAGCCTGTTAACTCTTCCATGGCCTCTAGAGGTCACCACATTCAGCAGAACTATGTTACCTTCCTTTATTAGAACCCTCCTACTGTTCTTCCTGCCTTTAATGCTTTACCTGACTAAATTGTGCCTCTTCTTCCAGAAAGCCTTCTCAGATTTCTGCAGGTAGCAGTTCTTTGAGGTTACCATCCCATTCAATATCTTCTGAAGTTTTGTTACCGCCTTGGGACCTTGGAAAATTGTAGTTGGGCCCCGAGATGCCACATGACAGGAAAGGCTGGGGTGTGTGGGGTACCATTTGCACCTATGATACTAATATCCAGCAGGTGGGCAGAATCCTGGCCTGGTGCTTGCTCAAAAACAAGTGTGAAGACTTTCACAACTGCTAGGGGAGGGGTGCCAGGAGAATGGGGGGGGGCTTACCTCAAGGGGTGAGGGGTCCGGAGAACTTATGCTTCATCCCTGCTGAAAGGAGTGGGGCTCCCACTCATCTTGCTGAGGCCCTGGCCCCAGCCCTTAACAGGAAGGTTCATGAAGCTCAGGGGTCAGAGAACACGGGTCAGTTGCCATCAGACTGCCTAAGGGTGACAGGGCAGTGTTGGGATGCATGGGAAAGCATCAAAAAGGTTTGGACATCCCTGACTGGTGTGGCTCAGTGGGTTGGGTGTCCTCACACAAACTGAAAGGTTGCTGGTTTGATTCCCGGTTAGAGCACATGCATTGTTTGCAACCCAGGTCCCCAGTTGGGGATGTAAGAGAGGCAACTGATTGATGTTTCTCTCCCTATCTTTCTCCCTCCCTTCCTCCTCTCTAAAAATAAATGAATAAAATCTTAAAAAATTATTTGGATGGATTCAGTTGTTCAGCTGTGTGGGAGATAGATAGCAGTTTTGCACTAAGGAAGAGATGGTGAACTGGGCCAGAGAGAGCTGGCATCTCCTAATCACCCCCAGGCTCACTCCAGAATAATCACAGACCAACATTCTTTAATTAACAAAGGCACTTGAGAACTCCTACAAACCCAAAGTCTCCGAGAGTGGCCATGCAGACACCCCACCCTGCCACCCTCCATCTACCCAGCCACAGCACTTAGAGTTCATCATGACCTGCAGAGAGATCCATGCTGGGCTTGATGAAGACACCTTCCATGGCCTTCCACATATTGTGTGTGTTGGCGCTGGGCATGCCATGCACCTCATGCTGCCCACGGATGGGGTTCCCATACTGCTCGCCAGTGACAGACAGGAACACAGAGGTGCCCACGTGCTGGAATCGCACAGTGGCCTCCCGCTCCCAGTGCTGCCCTGAGCAGCGCACCGTCCACAGGTCAAGGTCGTCACCTTCACCATCTTCCCCAAAGGCGCTCACCTCCTGTGGGTACAGGGGGTAGAGGGGACAGAGGGTACACTGAGTTCCCTGTGGTCACTTGCCTGGCAGCAGCACTCACACCTAGGGCACTGGACCTCACGTTCTTCCCTGTGTCTCTCAGCCCCAGCTTCCACAGCTGCAAACTGGGACAACACCAGCCCCACCCCAGCCCTAACCCAGCCCTAACCCAGCCCCAGCCCCAGCCCCCAGTAGGGCCTCCTCAACAGAGGCTCTTCACAGGCATGCAAACCTTATTCCACCTGTCTGAGTGGTCACCACTGGCCCCCACAGAGCCAAGGCCCCCTCCTCTCTCTTCCTCCATGTTCTTCCCATCCTAACCCCTCCAACTTTCAATACACAGTCCAATCCCTCAGGCTGACAGTCCAGGTCTCTACTTAGCTCATGCTTTTTGTTCTGACATCCCTCCAAAAGCACTTTCTGTTCCACCCCTACTCCTTCCCTAACCTCCGGCCCTTCGTCCCCTATCCAGTTCCAGTGAACTCCATGCACCAGCTCTTCCCCAGGCCTGGAAAGATGCTCTTCTCCTCTCTGTGGCTTAGAGGACTCCTACTCATTCTTCCAGACCAGGCCTTAGTTCCTCTTCCCTTGCAGGTTTCCCAGGTCAAGGCCATATGGATCCCCCTCCTGGGTCCAACTTGCCCCCAGGAGTTGAGCCATCCAGCAGACTCAGATCCCTTTTTCTTGTCGGTCTTTCCGCTGGCCTAAGAGAGGGGCTCTGGCGAATCACCCTCCAGAGGGGGCCTCAGTAAACATTGAATTGAAATTCCTCTTTCATAGAGGAAACTGGGGCTCAGAGTAGGTGAGAGGAAGGGTAAGCTCTGTCCCCAGCCCCCCCCCCCACACACACACACCAGAAACCTCTCCTGGGGCTGGGGGAGGGGGCTCACCTGGTTATTGGAGAGCGGAGACGGGAAATGATGCGTGTGCAGGTTCTTGCCAGTGAGCACGTGCGTCAGCCTCACGGCCTGCCCGCAACGCACCGGGGACCCTCGCGGGCACCCGCCCTCCGAGCCGCCGCGGATCCGCCAGTAGCTATTGGCGTCGTCAGATGCCTCCACGCCGGTCACAGACTGTTGGCCGCTGCCTGACGGCGACACCCCACCCCCACCCCCGGGGTCACCGTCAATCCGAGAACTTGCGAGCCTCGGCTCGAACACCATAAACTTCCCCCGGACAACCTCAACCCTGCGACCCCAACGGCTCCCCCCAAGCCCGCACCCCTGGCCCCCCGCTGAACTCCAAGTCCTTTGGCCCACAGCTCGCAGACGACCATATTCGCCCCCGATATCCCGAATATCCACCCCAACCTCACATCCTTGTCCCCCTAGGTCTCCCAATAACTCCAGCCAGATAACCCCCAGACCCCTGGCCCGCAGACGCCCAAGATCACCCAGACTTCAAACTGCCAGCCCGCCCCAGGCCCCGCCCCCTAGCGATGCCCTAGTCGTGAGCCCCGCGCACCGGATCCGTATTTGATGTCGTGCGAGTGCAGCCGCACCCTGTGCTCCGTGTTGAACAGCTTCAGGACAGACCCGCAGGTCACGAGCCCCGCGCCGGTCTTGGCGGCACCGCTGACCGGCACCAAGAACGCCAACAGTAGCCCCAGAAGCGCCGCTTCCGCAGCTCGTCTACGGCTCGCGCTCCACATCGCCCCAGCCCGGCTCCGCCAGCTCGGGCCCTGGAGCCGCTTCCTTCTCCGCAGCCAGCCAATCCGGCTTTGACAGGGACCGGTGCGGCAGCCAGTTGCCGATCTTCTTGCCGCTCCGCCTGCCCTACCATTCGGTCACGGTGGAAAGGACCCTCCCCCAGCTTTCCAGAGCGGCCGCTAGGGAGGGGGCTGGAGACACGAGGAGGGTTTTAATTGGTCCACGCTTCCGAGGACTCACCAATGAAAACCAAAGGGAGGCTGGTGCAGCTACAAGCCTTGGGAGAGCAACCCGGCTACAGCTGTAGATTGAAAGTGCCTCACCTAGCAGCCTCTGACCCCCTTTTCATGAAATTCCTTCATCCTAGGAGCTTCAATCTCGACCCCTCAATCACAACTCCTCTCAGACCCTGGGTCCGCCGCTGCTGGGTCTTGAGGTTGCTCGACCACTAGGTTTTGTGGTCACAAAGTCGACAGATCTCAGGTCATTCAGTTCCCAGACCCTGGGATTAAATAATCCCCTAGTCACTAGGCCATCGCCCCCTCTCTGACATTGGGTCACCTCAGGCCCTAGACCCTGGGGTTTCTGAATTCACGTGACCTCTCACCTACTCCCTCCATTACACTATTGCCACTGCGCAGCAGAGGGCAGCAAGGAGCTGCGGTGTTGAGGATAACGGTACGTTCTCACCGGAAAGGCCCCAAACTATCTTAGGAAACCAGAGTTTTGGTAGACCAAGTGAGTGACGGTAGGAACCAAGACTGGGTGACTGTGTGTCCCAGGTTTCTGACAAGCACGGGTCCCAGTTTCACTGCCTTCTCAGAGGGCTGTCAGTTTTGTTTTCAAGGGTGGGAAATTTACATACCTATTTATTCATCCATAAGTAGAACGTTCTTACGTTGACTTCACTCCAGGTCCTGTGCTGAGGCCACAGGGGAACAGGCTTGGGATACATTAACCAACAGGCTGAATACCCATGCACTTGGGGCACCAGCAAAGCCAGGAGAACAATTCATGGTTAATGAACTTACCCAGAATTTTGCGTTTAGAAATTTCAGAACAGAGCCATTTTAATTACAGCAACATGCTATTTTGGAGTTTTCGTGTTTAATGCTGTTTTTATTTTGAATTATATATGAGATAGGGCACCTTGATCTTTCCAGGACTTAGAGTGTCTAAATTGCTAACGGTCTGCCTTGGATTTGACAAATCCTACATTTGAGGAGCCTCCAAACCAGGGTGGAGAGGCTAGAGCACAGTCAGGGAAGCAATGGATGTTTCCCATTGGACATACCAATGAACATCTCAAACTTAATGCGTCCAAAGCAGAATTCCTGCTCTCCTTCCTCAAAATGCTCTCCCCACCACCCACCCCCAGGTTTCCACATCCCAGTAATGGCACCTCCAGTCACCATTTGCCGAAGCCAAGAACTTGGGATTCATCTTTGATTCCTCTCTTTACCTCACATCTAACCCAACACTATGACTCCGAAACAGATTGTAAATTATCTCTCCTTCATCCTTCCTCACCACCCTAATCCAAACCACCCCGTCTCCCCTCCAGATACCTACCACCACAGCCTAACTGATTTCCTGAATCTGGGGGTTTTGCAGACTCTTATCGATGCAGACACCGGCCCACAGTGTCCGTGTCATTATGGATGAAATGAGACATTCACACGGACTACCAAGTCCGGTGGAGGAAAAAGGACAGCATGGCTTTTCTCTCAAGGGGAGAGAGAAGCCTACAATGTGCCTAGACCTGATTCCCTATGGGAGAACCTATCCATAGGTGTGGGTCCTGTGCATCTCCAAGTGGGAGCTGGGCCCACGCCACACAGAAAGGCCTCCTACATCTCACAAACAAAGTGGACTCTGGTTCTTTTACTGAGCGAGCTTATAATAAATACCCTATTCTAGAAATGGGTTATAAAAAATAAAATAAAACCCAGCATCATGACAAATGGTTTGGAGCCACTTAAGTCTCAGAGTGGTTTCTTACACAGCAACCAACACCTGAAACAGGAGCTGAAGCTCAGGTGTCTCTAGTACCATGTGCCTCTGAGGCTGGGGTGAGGATATATTCAGTTTTCCCTCGAGGACTTAGCGGTGGGACTTTGGAAGTTGGTGGGTACCATAGCAGATGCTGTCTCTCAGAATCTTGGGACTCCCCTTCTTGGCTGCCTCTTGCCACCAGGATTTCTGGTCTCTCTGAAGAGGGGTGGAAGGTGGCTGCTCCTCACCATCCACACCATCAGTGCAAACTGAACCCAATTGTGCATCCCAATTGCAGGCTCCTGGGACAGAACCCCATTGGCTTAGCTGGGACTAGGGATGTGGCAGGATGGCCAAGCAACTATGGCCAAGTAGTACAACAATAGGGAATGAAAATGGCTGTCATGGCCCCACACTATGGTGGTGGTAGCAGTGGCTGGCCTCAGGGAGTGGGTCTTACGGGCTGAGTATATTTCTTAAAAGATCCTTACCAAAAAAGGTCTGTGGAGAAAAATGAGTACCTGACCCCCCACCTTAAGACACCGGTCCCTCTGACTTGCAGTGGGGAAAGTCCTCTGCCCTGAATCACAGGGCTGGGTGTTATGTGGAAGGTCCTCCCTGCCTGGCTCCCGAGGAAGCTCTACAGTTGCTGTGTCCTTAGGCGTGGGCCACTGAGCATACTCAGGCTGGGTTGAGCAGTCCTGGGCTCTCTGCACCTGGTGGGCTCCAGGGGGAGGCGTGAGAGACCTACCTTCTATGTGGTGAGTCAGCATAGAGCATTTCCACATGTTTTCTCAGCCACGGGAAAAGGGTGGTGAGGGGGGAGGGTGAGCTGGTCCCTGGGCAAAGATGCCTTATCGGGGGAGAAAATAGACTCCCCTAGGAAGGCAGAGAGAAGGAGAGTGCTGAGCTGTGGCACAGAAAGTCCAGAAGCCCCAGGAGAACCTTGGAGATGATACCTGCCGCGCCCACAGACCCTTCTGGAGAGTGTAAAGTGGTCCTGCCCAGGGCCACTGCAAAAATGGTAGTCATGGGACCAACCTGGGGCAGCCAATCCTGTACTTGACCAACCAGCAGCCCCCATGTGGCTTGGCATGGAACCTCCAGTTTCAGAAGTTGGAGGTGAAAAATACTAATTAGGAAGACAGGTAGCTGTGGGAGCAGCAGGAAAGTGTGTTCCCTTGGTCAGAACATGAGGTGTGGCGTGTCAAAGGGAGGAGGGAGCCACCCTGGCAGAGGAGGAGCCCTCTGGAAGCAGGAGCCATGACGAACAGGGGCTGTGATGGAAGGGTACCACGAACCCTGACGGCTTGAAGAGCCAGGAAGATGAAGTAGACAGGAATAGAGAAAAGCCCTGAACAGGGGAGTGTGTGAGGTCATGGGGTCCAGAGGACTGCCAGCTGTCATGAAGGGCAGCCGCAGCCAGACCTGGCTCACTGGAGGTGCTATTCAAGGGCAGGTAAGCAGGTGCATGGAAGGGAGGCTGAAAGTGTCGGACAACAAAACTGTGCTCCATCAACAGAAGCTTTATTTTTCCTGTTGGCTCTCTTGAGAAGCTGGGCAGAGTTCCTTGTGAGCATTTAGCCCATTCTGACCTAAGCTCAGGGCAGGGGCTGGCAGGGTGGGCAGCGTTTCCCTGAGGCAGGGGGAAGGGAGGAAGAGCAGGAAATCTAGAACTCGGTTCAGCTTAGCGGGACTTGGGGGGGATCTCCAGGGCCATTTGTGGTGTGGCAGATCTCTGCCTCCACTTGAGGCTTGAGGGTTCTCTAGGTCTCACTCTTATCACCCCCAAATTTTCAGTTCTTGTCTTCCTCCTTCTCCTCACTGCTCTGGCTCTCCCCTGTGGCCACTACTTGTTCGTACTGGTTGGAGCCCGTGCCAGCACGGTGGGACATGGAGAGCTTGGGCTCCGAGAGGTTCTCGGGCTCCTGCTCCTCAGCCGTATTGTTCTCTTGAGGGGTGAGCAGCTGGGGGACCAGCGACTCAGTGTGGAGGAGCTCCCCCTCGGCCACCTCCTGATCCGTGACGATGGCTGGCTTGGGCAAGGTGGAGTAGGACTCTCTGCTGTGTTGGGAAGTGCTCCTGTGGGGGGCAGTGTGATGGGAGGTGTCAGTCTGAGATTCCTGCTGGGGCACCTGCTGGGGCACCTGCTGGTCCCACTGGGCCTCCTCCAGCTTTCGCAGCAGGCAGCTCCAGTCGACCTCTGAGGACAAGCAGATGTGGGAGCCTTTCACCTTCTTGAAGCCCAGCAAAAGGTCCATGAGCGTTTCAGTAATGGGAAAGGAGATGAAGCCCAGCTGCTTGGCGAGGCTCGTCTCAAACTTGTACTTGCAAACAAGCAAGGAGACAGCCTGCTCCATCAGATAGTTGACAAGCTCCTCCTGGCAGGGGTTGGACAGGCGGGCCGTGGACTTGGATAAGATGGAGGGCAGCCTCGTCTTCTTCATGGACTCGTAGTTGGGGCTCTGTGCAGCAGCCAGAGAGGGAAAGGGAGACATGTCATGCCACTCTCGCTGCCCTGCAATGCCCCTCCCACCCAGAGCGCCCTCATGTCACCCACATGGACACCATGCCCGTCCCACTAAGAGTGTGGCCTCAACCCACCTGCTCTGCTGTCCCCCTAAACAGCTGAACACAGGTTCTGCATGTCGGCCAACCCTCACGCTTAACCACACTATCATCACCACACCAGCCACACCAGTCAGGCCCAGACAAGGCTGGTGACTGTAGTCACAGTGTCAGCCAAACTAGAGCCTGGACAATCTTGGTTCCAGCAGGTTCTTGCCCAGCCCAGGGTTCAGAGAAGGTAACTGTGCCTGCGCCTTGTTGGGTGAGAAGAGGGTTGGGGGCTGTGCTGGACCCCCACCAGGGTGAAGCCGCCTACATCTCTTCTGTACCCTTCCTGGCCAACTCCCTGTCATTAGGCCAGATACACCGGAGTCCTGTCCAAGGCAGCAGGGTCAGAAGGTCCTAGACCTAGGACGCCGGGCTGCACTCTGGGCTCAGGCTGCTGTCCACACGGGATAGGACTCCACCTGCACGGAAGGGTCTCCAGGATTCACGTGAAAATGTTAAAAAAATTACCCAGAATTAACAGTAGCCTTTATTTCTCTTTGATAACACCTAGCAGTAACTAGGCTAGGGTTCCTGGGCCCCATCAGCTTGTCCCTTGCTCAGGTGGTTTCCACAGTGCAGGGCAAGAGACCTGAACCATGGGTACCTGCCGATGACACTGGCCACAAAGAATGGTGGCTGAAGGGGCCCTTCTCTTGCATCCCTGCCCCTAACCCCTCCAATCCCACCCATAAGGATGTCGTCTGCGGTGACAGTGAAGTGAGTAATGGGGAGAAGCTTCTTTCCAAGGAGGTGAGTGGTGAGAACTTGGGGAGGTGGCGGACGGAAAGACCTGGTGGGAGGAGTGGGGGCAGGGGGAGGCGAGCGGAGATGCGATCTGGGTGAGGCGGGCCTGGCTGGGCACTTCCACCTTGATCCTGGGGTCAGGAAGGGTGAGGTGTAGCCTCCGCCAGGGCTGGCCCCTTTGGCTGGAGCTCAGGGGCCCAGAAGCGAACATGGGTTGTCTCTGTTCTTTGGGGCCCTGGTCAGTTTCCTCCTGCCTGGGGTGGGGTGAGAGGACCTTGGTCTCTTCTGTGGGTATCACTTGGAGCCTGAATTTGGTGACCCCTTGGGCACTAGACACAGGAGAACCACAGTCCTTCAGCTTGCCCCGTCCTCTAGACTTGCTGCTCTTTTTCTGAGCCATCTTGTAGCTGGAGGCTGTGGTGGGGAGAGAATCATCAGGCTCCTCCTCCCCTTCAGTGGGTATGGCCCCCTTGGAAGTTTCCAAATTAGGCTCTGTGCTGGGCTCCCATTCTGATGGGAAGAGAGGGCAGCCATTGTGGCAGCGGGCACCACTGAGCTTGTCCACAGCCTGGTTGACCACACTCTGCAGGGCAGGGAAGAGGTGGTGCTTGGCCAGGAAGTCTAGGGTCAGATGGGGCTCACGGAGTGCAGAGTAGCTGGGCAAGTTGAAGGACTCTGGTTGGCTCAGCAAGGACTTGATCTCCTTGTTGAACTCTCTCTGGAGGAAGACCGGCTCTCTCTCTCCAGGACCCAGTTCTGATGCTGCGAGAATGCCCGAACTTGAGCCCAGCGAGTCCCACAGAAGAGAGTCCCCCTGGGAGCAGGACTGCCCCAGGCTTTTCTGAAGAGAGAGGGTGGATTCTCAGAGGTGTCCAGGAACAGCCAAGCCAGGCCTGAACCTGGATTCTGGGGTGGACTCCATCCTACCTCCCCCAGGCCACGGCTCCACAGCTCACCCCTCTGTTCTCCAACCGCAGCAGCCGTTTGAGACTCTTCTCCTGCAAAAGTCTGTCCCTCAAGGGTGGCAGTGGGCCCACGTCATGGCAGCTCAGGTTGCTGCCCTGGTTGTGGGAGCCCATGCAGCCAGCTGCGACGCTGCTATGTGAATCAGACATGGAACTGGAGCAGGATGGGTAATTGTTGAGATGCCCAGTGCAGAGGCTGGGCTTGACGCGGTGCCGGTGCACAGTGCTGTGGCTGGGCCGGGAACGTACCCGCCGCCCACCCCTTGGCAACTCCACTGGGTCCTGCACCTCCACCAGCGGTGCCCCAGTCTCTGTCTTCATGGTGGCCATGCGCTCAGCTGCTTCCTCCACCACCCTCTGCAGGCTGTCCAACACCTGGCCCTCAACAAGGAAATCCAGGAAGCTACCAAAGGGCCGAGGGCCCCTCAACTTCTGACGGTGGCTGTGAAGCCCTGAACTACCTGAGGGGCCATACATCGCTGGTGGGTGTGGCATGTGGCCCAGCCTGGAGGTCTGCCCCATTTTCGGGAATGCTGGCTTCTTAGGTGGTGGCACCTGAGAAGACAGGGATGTCACGGTAGGCAGGAATGCTCCAGAGGAGAATGGAACCCCTGGGGTCCTCCTAAAGCAACAGGAGCTGGGCAGGGAGTGGGAGGTGGAAGGACATGTGTTTTGGAGTCAGGCAGCCCTGTGTTTGGACCCTGGTTCTGCCACTCATGTGACTGTGGGAACAATGGCCCATCCTGAGGTCCAGTTTCCTGGTCTGGAGAGTGGGAGTCCACTTAGGGGTGCTCTGAAGCTTCCCTGATATGTACATTTCACATACACAAGCCTTGGCCTGGGAGTCTGAAAGACCACTTCTGTCCTCACACAGGGTGTGAGTAGGTAATCACTAAAACCCCTCTGGATCCCACTTGGGCTCTTCATCTGTCTGGAGAGCAGGCCAGGCCTGCTGCGCTGCTGGGCTGCACAGACCACCTGTGGTCCTGAGCCCTGCATACTCCACGGCTGTTTCTGAGACTTGAGTCCCCAGCCCTGAGTAGACTCTGTGATCCCACGTGGGAACCCAGTCCATTAAGCCCCTCCCAGGCCACTGGAAGTCAGGGGACACTGGATGAAATTGAGTGTGTTTAGGGCCTAGCAGGGGTGTCAGAGCAGAGCAGTAGTCAGGAGATAAGGACATCAATCAGTAAGAGGCCCAGAGGGAAGTCAATAGGAAATGAGAAAGTGATGTTGAGGAGAAGAAGAGAAGAGAAGAGAAGAGAAGAGAAGAGAAGAGAGGAGAGGAG